>CAUYWD010000411.1:0-40978 GCA_963576735.1 Bedellia somnulentella | reverse complement strand
GAAGTAGAACATATTTTTATAAATTGAAAATGTTGTTTAAACACGTATGTTATTTTAAGATAGTTAAAAGACATCAATTAAAGATATATGAATTAGCTGATGAGTCTGTCAACCACTTCAAAAATGTTCTAGACATTTTTTTTACTACAATTCAGCCAACAGTTTATGATTAAAAGAATGATTGATAACGCCAGCATACACCAACCGATTGCACTAAAGGTTATCAAGACATGTTCAAATTGATATATTCAATCGTATTGAACCAGAAGTATAAATTAATGTATTAGTCCATCAGGAATCTTTGACTTAACGAATTTGCCATGGTCAGATGTAGAAATACTCTTTTAATTGTCACTCATATCGTTAAAATAAAGTATGGAAGGATTTGTTTCTCATATTTGTGAAAGTTATTAATTTTAAGACAACCACAAAATGACCTTAAGAGATTTACGACCAAAATACGGTTTGAAGTTAAATGGAAAAATTATCACAAACACCGAATTATTAACTTTGTTTTTTTCTTAGCTAAATTGTTATTCTCTTTTTGACAATTGGTAGAGCATTTTGCATTTGAATCCGGAGCCACACTGCAGCTTCAATAAAATAACATGGCCCCACAAGCAAGGCACGAAATAGTTTTTATTATTATTATTAGATGCTAAAAACTATTTATCATTTACCAAGAGGAAAATATTTCAGTGTGAAAGAAATTTAACATTTTTTCCATGATAAGGATAATTTTTCGACTTAATAAAAAATATCAGATTAATTTTTCACGCTATGATTGCCCCAAAAAAATTATAACCAGATGTATGATTTCTTATAAAGTGTTAGTCAGGGATCAATCAAAAGAGACATTCGACCAAAAACGTCTTGATTCCAAACGGCAAATACCCACTGTAGTTAAATATATAATTTGTTAAAAGATTTGTACGAATATCAGTACACAACTAAAGCTTATGTTTATGAAAATATAAATCTAGCTCCTGGGTTTCATTAATATGTGACCATCTACAGTTGTATACTCAGCAGTGATTAGTGCATCGTGCATCTATTCTGACCATAGAAAAAATTTTTAACTGAACAAGCTATAAAAACAAAAAATGTGCTAATAGGTTAGAAACTATTCCAAGCTGCATGTATTTTCTATTCAATGCCCATAACCTTTTTATTATTATACTTAGTTGAAAGTTTGTACCATCTATCGAACTCTTTACGGAAATTTGATGAAGTGCTAATTCAGGTAATACATTAAAACTAACATGTATACGAACATACAGTCAAAGAGCATTCAAACAATATCAATTCAGAACAAGATATTTAGAAATTTCAATTAGGTCCCTAATAGGCAGTGAACAATATCATTAAAACTATAAGCTTAAAACTAAAGTACATTGCATTAATTAAATAAAAATATCATTTCAAAATTGAGATCGAATCGACTAGAAAAAAATGCAGACCATAATATCAGAACTGCACCCTGCACTGGGACATTTCTAAAGCATTACATTGACTAGAATAAAAAAAAAAGTGTTGGAATGTTTAAACTGTATCAAAGTGACTTTGACGATTGCCAGTACTTTAATTTGAAGTACAAATCGCGTGTTATAAAACCGTCTTCTTTCGCACTTATTTTGTATACCTTCATCTCATTCTCACGATGATAAAACTACGAAAGCTTTCTGTGTTGATGTTAATAATAAACTTCCAACCAAATCCTCAAAATCAATTCCACACAGTATATTTGGATCTTAAGAATGTTGGTTTGCTAGTTGGTCGGATACTACGAGCACGCTCCAGTTTTATCAAACTTCCAACGAAATCATCAAAACCACTTCAGCACCGTAAACATAATCTCAAGTGACAATATCGATTCACTAGTGCGGACAACAAATTAAAAGCTATCAAAAATTCGCTTCAACACAGTATATACGATCTTAAGTGTAAATAATCTCCAGCTATATCAAACGTTCAAGCTTGATTCCAGTGTTTTGGATGTTTACTCGGATCAATGGAAACGCGGCATTAATACAGACGTTGAATATTAATCTTCCAATTAAATCCTAAAAGTGCTAACAGACGATCGAACATGTACGGCGCGCACCAGTGTTCGTGGTACGGACCTTACCAAAAACGAACGTGTGTAGCGTGGTTCGCCGCACATAATTATTATTAATATTGGTGCGGGCTGGTTCGAAGCGCTTGCGGTGCACGGTGCCATGGTGCGCGCCATACATGTTCGATCGTCTGTAGGCTAGAGCGCACCGCACAGTGCGATGGTGCGCGCCGTACATGTTCGATCGTCTGTTAGCACTTTAAAAACCGCTTGAACCCAGGATACACATATGCTAAAACGAAGGTAGCAAAGTTCACTTTAAGACCGCTGTCAGTAACACATCGCACGCCGCGCCCGATACGCTTCCAACGAAATCGTCGAAGTCACTCTAACACAGTATACAAGATCTTGTGCAAATGCTGGTTCGCTATCAAGCTCCAGCTCTATCAAACTTTCTAGCAAATCTTCATAATCACTTCAACACAATATACACGATCTTAGGTGCGAATGTTGGTTTGCTAATACGCTCCAGCTATATCAATCTTCCAAGGAAATCCTCAAAGTCACTTCAACACAATATAAACGAGCTTAAGTGAGAACGTTGGTTCTATGATCCAGCTCAATTAATCTTCCAAAGAAATCCTCAAAACCACTTGAACCAAGTACACATAGATGCTAAGCGAGGGCACTTAATGGCTGGTGGAGCACTATAGGGTGGTCGTTCACTATAAGGGGTGGTCGGGCGGCGGCGGCGCGGGCACGGCGCGGTACACCCCCCGCCCCGCCGCGCCGCCCCGCGCCCGCGACCACAGCGCTGTCAGCAATGCACCGCACGCGGCGCCTGATAGAGATAGACCCTGGAAGAGAATGCCACACTAGATATTGCGAATAAAGTAACAGTGTGGGATTGCGAACTGACATGTCTCTACGTTAACCGATAATCGGGCAAAGATCAAGCAAGGCCTTGACTATTCTTAAGCGATACCTTATTTGTGTTTTGTCTGTTAAGACTAGATTTGTTATTTCAGCAAAGTGTGGATATTGAAAACCACATTAGGGAATACATCCGATTCTCATTCCAATTTATCCATCATAATCAGCCAATAGATGTCAACTGGACATATAAGATTTATCCATCCCTCTGTTTTAACATGAAAAGAGCACAACTCTACTCATGAAACTTACCACGACTGCAAAGAGCTCGGGCGGCGGCTGTGGCTGTGGCGGCGGCGGCAGCGACAGCAGCTCGTACAGCGCCACGGCAGCCGGCGGCGACAGCGCCAGTGCGGTAGCGCCAGCACACAACGCACCTAACAACGACCAGCGCAGCGGCAACTGGCTAGGCAGCGCGCCTATCCGCGCCAGTACCAACGCGCCATGAACCAACGTAGAACTCAGCAACGCTAATAGAAGTAACTTCCAGCAGCCTCTCGGTCGTCGCGTGGCTATGGTCAGTAAGATGCCGGACACCGCGCAGCACAAAACTAACAGCAGTTGCACGGCGGCCGCCGGACGGAGCAGAGCTCGCGGGCGCCAGTGCAGCTCGAGGCGCGGCGCGACGGGCGGCACGGCGCGGCGCGCGTACACGCCGTGCGAGTCCCACGAGTGCTCCGTGCCGGCCGGGGAGCGCGCCGCCGAGCCCGCGATATCGCCCTCCTCTGCGCGCACCGCCGTCGGCTCTAGTGATCTGGAAATTGCGATGTGTAATTACTTTGGTTATGCTTTTTTTCATGTTGTTTATGCTATCTCAAACAGATGAGCCAACTGTCTGGCTAAGGTACCAGTAATGCCACTGAAATGCGGGTCAAATTAAGTATATTAAGGAATGGATTCGCAAATGCATCCAACAATTACTTAAAAGCTCTTGTTAATTATGGGAAGAGATGGGAGTGTCATTCTGAGCTGACACTAACCTGTATAATTTCCGTTAACTCAATGAAACTTTACCAGAACTAGGTGGCTCAAAGCACTGGAATATATTATACCAATAAAATAGAAAATATTTCAGTAAAGTTACACATGCAGCATGATAATTGAGATGATCATGATACATTGAGAAAATTAAATTAACATAATATTTTTGCCATAAATATTGTATCAATTAAAATGCAATCAATACAAAACTCACAATTTACAGAAAATAATAATATAAAAAACACCGGCCAAGTGTGAGTCGGACTTACCCAGAAAGGGTTCTGTACTATTATCTACAATAGAAAATTACGTTTTTGTTTGGGAGGCCCCTTTGATATTTACTCAAATGATATTTAATTTGTTTTGAAAGGTGATATATAAGTAAATATTCTGAGAAAATTTTAAGTGTCCACTTATTACCGTTTTTAATATTGAGCAAAAAAATAAGACAAAAACATGTTCATTGTATGAAGACCCCCTTAATATATTATACTTTTTTACTTTTCAGTATTTCTGTTATAGCAGCATCAAAATACAAAATTTCAGCTTCCTAGCTATCATGGTTTAAGTCTTAGTAATAGGTTCCCGTTTTACCTTTTGGTAGAACCCTAAAAAACAATTATTGAGAAATTGATAACATCAAACATGTATTGCACACAATATGTAGCAAATTGCGCTAGCTTTATTCATAACAACCCATATTATGTCATAACTCAACTGGCTAAAGCTTACAATGCCTAAAGCAAGAGCATGATTTGTTCATGGAGTACAAATAATACATTTTTAAACAAAAAAAGGGCCACCCTAGAGCCATTTGATGGAAACCCAACTTTTTGTTCAAAATTTAATAATCAGCAGAGTTGTCCACATATGGATTTTGATATTTTTTTAACCATACAACAAAACCTGATGAAAACTTAATGGGACCGTCTTACTCGTATGCTTCCAGCATATCCAACCAAAAACAATTAAGAAATTTATTAACTATAACTAATAAATAAAGTAAAGAAAAATTTCCACACCATTAGCTATTTATATTCATTTACAATTAACAGAGTAATTGCATAACATGCATACAAAAACCAAACATACAATCCAAATGTATTTTGTAAGTCCAATGAAAGATAAATTTCGAGAAATAATTTGTTACACCGCAAATTTCTCATTAATTGACATAAAAATTACTAAATGAGCATCGAATCCCAGATTAGGTGCTCAAATGAGTATATTTGATGGCATATTAGTGGTTAGGTTAGGTCAGACTTTTTTAATGCCTAGTTAAATACAACCCATATAGTTATAGTTGAATTGCGGACCAACCCAACTTAGCAAGGGTTGTGTAATTTTTCAAATATCTAAGGTTATTTTTGACACAAATCACCCCTTAAGAAAATTAATGAGATGATATATTTTTTCTGAAGATTGTAGGCCTCTACCTGAGCAGCAACATGCAGCAAATGAATGAACCAATATAAATCATTTAATAGGAAATGCAGGATTGTTTTAATTTTTAATAATTTATTTAAATTCCAATTGCACAATAACAGTTTTATATAGTTTACAGAGTAGGTTGAGTGCAACTTTTACCATGTTTACATTATTGATAATATTGGTAGCCCCTACACTAGGCCTAGCCTGTATCGTGGGGCCTGTAATACATTTAAATGTTTGAGATACAACCATTGTTACATACAAAACAAAATAATTATTGAATGAGATGGAATTTATACAAAATCTAAGAGAAATTATCTATTAAATAAAAGTAATGTAAAGAAAATTAACAATAGTAAAAATGTGAGAAAAGAAACACAAAAAACAATTTTATAAATGTGATTTGCTGTGAGTGTGTGTGCATGTGTGCGAGAGTTAGTGTGTGTGTGATAGAGAGTAAAGATGTGTTTTTGTGTGTGTATGTCAGTGTGTGAGTAAATGCTATATTATATTAAAGTTGTGTCATTTATTGGACAAGTACCGTCAAAACCCGGGAACAATAGAATTATTTGCGAATAAAAACATAATATAACTCTTAAAATAAAAGAAATAAGGGGTTAATTCGAACACGGTAAGCTGGCCATCGGCGGCTCCACGGGGAGCCATCGGGGTTTGACTGTACTTTTACGTCTGGCTACTCTGGGTGCCGGCGGGACGTGAAAGGTTAATAGTTCTTCCGTGGTAATATAATCTAGCTGTAAGAGATGTTTTGTTACAGCTTGCTTAGCTTCCCTCATAGTAGATTTAATAATATCAATATTGTTATGGTGAGTGGAGCATATGGTAAGAGAATGATGAAGTAAATGAATTAAGGGTATGGTTATATTAAATTTTGTGTGATTTTACTGAATATGCAGGATATTGCAGGCTGAATATTTTTTTTATATGTAAACTATGATGGTTCCATAGTTTGGGGGCACGATAAGATATCAGTCCAGTGTCAACTACAACTACAGAAGTAGTTGTTAGCCTGCAAACTTGAACCTAGCCAGTGCAGTGGACTATGTGAAAAAAACCTTTGACCTATTCATGTAAGGCTAAAAGCCCTTGGTGGGTCATGAGTCATGACTAGGCTATGATGCTGAAAGTTGTATAGCTATTATTAGTACATAATCACAGTGATTTCTTTAATTTGACATATCTATAAAAGCTTACACAAATATCTAAAACACACAACATAATTACTACAAGTACACACCTGATCTCTTCGAGCAACAACTCCACTTCGTCGGCCGCGTAAAGCTCGCTGGCCGACACGCCACCAGCACTCATACCGCTTCACCCATTACGTGCTTCATAACGATTTCCTACCCACCATCAAAGAAGGTCAACCATACACAAATTCAGAATAAACTACATTATAACAGCACAATCCATTTGATATCAATATGCTTACTTTATAAAGCTTAGTGATAAGTCAATAGACCTTAATCATACGAAATGAACTTTGTAAGAATAATTAAATGGCCGGTATTCTAAAATATCATTGTTATATCACGATTGTTATGTGTAAATAGATAAAATATATGCATTTTTACTCAATTTTGACGCTAAGGGACGCCATGTTTGTTGTCGTGATTTTGTTAAAAATTGATTTTGTTTATTATATTCTGCTGGGCTGTGATTTGTAGTCATACAGCTTTATGTAACTTACACTTTCATGCCGTCAAGATAGATTGATGTAATGATGACAATCCCATTACCCTATTAACTATTATTAATACTATAAAATACCCCATTGCTACCAGTAGGTAACCGTAAGAAGAATAAGGGTTTTGAGGATTTTGAAGTCATTTGTCGGCGATGAACTTCCAAGCGTGGTTTTTGGATTATTATTCCATAGCTCTGGCTATCCCTTTATGGGATTTAAAGTCGTGAGTATATGCATGTTGTTATGTATTCCTTTAAATTTGTACCTAGGTAGAAGACTAAGACTAGACTGTATGGTTTAAACTTTAACCTGTTCGTTAAACTAAAAAAACAACATGCTTGTCGGCTTCACAGATGTTCATTCATTTTGCTTGCTCTGTGAAAAAGTTTCGTTTTCGTTGATGTTTCTGAACTGAAGAAAAGAAATACTGTTTTGTTTTGAATTTCTTCAAAGAAATTTAATTTCTTCAAATAGTTGTAAGAAAGTAAACTCTATTAATAAACAATTCAATGAAAAATTTGTATGGTATGTCTGCATTATATATCCTGTAATACAGCTAAATAAAATGTCTTAACCTTAAATGTTGTTTGTAAGAATTTAAAAACAATATTGTTTGTTCAGATGCAGATTTCATGCACCATATGCAGTGATCCTTTGGGGTGTGCTGAAAGTGTATCGGTGACAAAATGTGGTCATCTATTCCATCAGCGATGTCTAGAGCAATGGATGGAACGCTCGCCGACCTGTCCGCAGTGTCGAAACAGGGTAAGATATCTATTTTATATTAATTTATTTTATAGGATATAGTTTAAGAATATTAACTAATTTCAAACCTAATTTTATTTTTCGCCTAAACCTTTTCTCTGGACTAAAAAGTAACATACATACATACATACATATGCTCACGGCTATAAATCCCTAGAAGGGGTAGCCAGAGCTAAGAAATTGGAAATTCCTCAGCCACGTTTGGAAATTTTGGGAAAACATGGTAAAATAAAGGTTTTCGGTGATGGGTCTCCAACCACATCGCCCAAAAATCCCTTAAAAGCTCCAAATCTGTTAGTTGCCTCTTACATACACCCACCGGAAGAAATGGGGTAGTGTTATTCTATGCCGACACTACACAGCATAAGTAAGTAAGTAACTTAAAAGTAAGTACTAATAAAACCATTAATTATTGGCACAAAGTCAGTTTTTAGAAGTAGGACAAATTGTAAATTTAAGTGGCAGGCTTAGTATAAAGATTGGACTAATAACTCAGACATTATTGCAGAATGATAAGTGCAAGTGATAGACATAGTAAAAAAATATTGTAAAATGGTCATTATAATTTGGAAAATGATTTGCAGGACTATTCAAAAATCCTATAAAAATATTGCTTGTAAAAAAGTATTTTACTTAACTTTTTAAAGTCCAGTTGTTAGTCTGAAACTTTTTCTCATAGTATTCTAGTTTTTTCTATACCAACAAATAAGAAGTAACAATTCCCAGTAATCCATACTTATCAAAGTAACAGATATTTATTTTCTTAGAGTATGGTAGATCACATTAATTTAGCACTTCTGCATATTGTATACACTCACAACAATTCATCTATGAGATTTGAAGTAGAATATAAACTATTTGTTGTTAAATATACTAAAACCCAAAAAAATAAAATACAACTGTGATATCTCAGTGGGTAGAACACAGCAGACAATGAGGATTAAAATCCCAGGTCAGGCCTACACCAATTTGTCTTTTCTAATGTCAAATGTGTGGTTAATTTAACATGGTTATTAATAGTGAGGGAAAAATTGTAAGGGACCACACATAGCTAAGTTGTACTGTGAGTAGTGTTGTGTGTAGGGCTTAGATAGTGAGTACACTGTCCAAGCATAATAAGGGTACTCCAAACGCCAGATGACAGTGGCATGTGATGTTCAGAAGTATTAGTACTTCTGCCAACCCCTTCAGGGATATAAGAATAATAGAGAATAACGAATACTTAGTGATTGCTCTCCAACCATGTCACCCAGCTAACTTACAGTCGCCTCTTACAATACTCACATGAAGAAATGGGTTGGTGTTAAAGTATAACCCGTTTAATATGATCACGCTTAATACAATTTCTCACATTATACGCCGTTTTACGCCAGTCCCTGCAACTTGAGACACATTTCTTAATGATTGTAACTTCTTGACTTGTCGATATCACTTCAATTAAGTGAAAGGCATTGCCACTCAAAGAAAATATTAAGATATTAAAAGACTTTGATAAAAAGTCACAAACGACGAATCAAACTCACTTCACTTACCAGTTCCTACTTTAAGTACCATTTTAAAAAATAGAGAAGAAATTAAAGAAAGATACAAATTGGGAGAAAAAAACAAAACAAAAGGAAAGTTTGATAAACTGGAATAAGTTTTGTTGGAATGTCTTCATCAAGCACAAGCTTTAAAACTGTCCATAAGTGGGCGCATAATATACGAAAAAGCGCCTACGGTATTATCAGCTAGATTAAAGACGCTGTATTGCTTCTTTTGGTGAAAATGAAGACGCACTGCAAATGTTGAATCTTTTAATTGCTAATGCATCAAAATCTTTATGTCGAACCAAAATAAGGGCTTATTTTTAATAATGTGTTGAATGTACATAATTTAAATTAATAAGAACATAATATGCAGTACGTTTGTTTTTTTTCCTGGGTAGGAATTTCATAATACGCTTTCTCGCTTAAGACGCGTTTTTGGTAGGGTCCCTGGAAAATCGTCTTAAGCGGGTAATGCTGTATTTTAGGTTACGAACACTGCATAGGTATTTCAATATACAAATGTATCATGGATTGTCTTGGTGTTAGTTATTTTTACATGACATTGTGATTTAAACCTGGCTAGATCTTGTCCATATAATCACACTATCTTCCTCCAGACCAGCATGAAGACCTGCTGGCGCGTGTTCCCCACGGCGCTGGGCGGGGAGGGCGGCGAGGACGCGAACACTCTACGCTCCCAACTCGATGACGTCACGCTACAGCTGCGAGTGCAACGGTCAGAGCACACGCAGATGAGGAGCCAACTCGATACGTTGCAGAAGGAGCTGGAGAAGACACAGTCTGTATTCACTAATACTGTAGTAATTAAATTTTTATTTACATTCGGTTATATTGCGGTATAAAACACAGCTATAAGAAAACTTCTCATTCCCAACATTTCCCTCGGGAATATCACTTACCGGGATAAAAAATACCCTATTATTTAAATCCGGACTTCTAACTATGCGTCTGCAAAATGTCTAAGCAATCGGTTCAGTAGTTACGGCGTGAAAGCGGAGCAAACAAAGAAACTCACTTTCCGATTGATAATATTAGTAAGGATTCATATAAGCAAACAAATAGAAGAAAATTGTTTTCTACACTGAAAAGGTGTCCTTCGAAACTTTAAAAGAGTACAGGAAATAAAAAATACACTCTGCGCTCACAACTCGATGACGTCACGCTACAGCTGCGAGTGCAACGGTCAGAGCACACGCAGATGAAGAGCCAACTCGACGCGTTGGAGAAAGAGCTGGAGAAAACACAGATAGTACTTATATATTAGAAATAAATTGTAATAGAAGTTAATAGGACACAAAAGTGTTTTCTACACTGAAAAGTGTCCTTCGAATCTGTAAAACAGTACAGGAAATAAACAGCACTCACCCTACATATGCAGTCAGAGCACTCGCAAATGAGGAGGTATCTCGATGGGCTGCAGAAGAAGCTTGACAAAACCCAGTTTGTGATCACTGTTACTGCCTAAAAAGTAGATTTGCTATATTACGCTACAAGTTTTCAAGTATTCATAAACGTCACCGATGATACCCGTGGGAAGAAATCGGTTAGTGCTAATCTTAGCCGACACTACATAGCAAGACACACACGTAGGGTATTATGGCTTTTTAAGGGATTAATGTCTATTTATACAATATATTATATATATCTGTATTTTACAATATTTTTTCCACTGAACTTCCAAACTTTTAGGATTTATACATACATACATACATATACTCACGGCTATAAATTCCTAAAAGGGGTAGCCAGAGCTAAGGAATTAGAAATTCCTCAGCCACTTTTGGAAGTTGCGCAAGGAAAAGATGGTAAAATAAAGGTTACCGTTAGTTGCCTCTTACGAACACCCACCGGAAGAAATGGGGTAGTGCTATTCTGAGCCGACACTACACAGCATACATAGGATTTATAGTCTTGAGTATATGTATGTTTGTACTTTAAAACGATAAGGACTACACAAGTTCATGCTGTCCCACAAAGATTGCATGTAGACAATGATATTTAATTGATTAATGACTAAAAATAAGTGTATCGATCATAATATTACATACATGTCATACTTAAATATACATAACATAAACATAAAAACATAAACGCTCACGCTGTATATCCCCGAAAGGGTTGGCAGAGGTACTAATACTTCTGAACATCACGTGACTTTTTTACCTGGTGTTCAGAGTACCTACGTTTTGCATGGACAGTGTACACACGTGATAGGGGGCAGGCCTATCGCCGTTTTGTACGAATACACTGTCACATGACTAGGTACAACTCAGCCATGTGGGTTTCCTCACGATGTTTGCTCTCACCGTTAACAACCATGATAAATTAACCACACATATGTCTTTAGAAAAGACAAATTGGTGTAGGCCCGACCCGGGATTTGAACACTAGTCGCTTGCACGATAACCGGTGTTCTACCCATTGAGCTATCACGTCGTCACTTAAATATCAAATTTTATAATTCTTTTACTAAACATTACAGGGACTCATTAAAGCTGCAAGAGAAACAGCTAGTGATAAAGAAATCGGCGATCTCGGCGTTGAAAGAGCAGTTGGAATACCAGCGGGTGCAATGCACGGAGACGGAATTGCTGAGGAACCGGGTCACTTCTCTCACTGCCACGCTTGATACTATGCACGGGTTTGTATACTGTTTAAACATACCATTTATCGATGACGAAAATTTATTATTTCCTTAATTGATTAGTAATAATCTCCGTTTGCCGTGTAGTGCAGGCTTAGAATATCACTACCCCTTTCTACCCGAGGGTGTCGTATGAGGCGACAAAGGGTGTGGGGCTTTTTAAGTGGTTTTTGGGCGATGCGGTCGGAGACCCATCACCAACGATACTTTATTTTTTCCATCTTCTCCCCTATTTACTTCCAAATGCAGCTGAGGAGTTTCTAGCTCTGAAGCTCTGGCTACCCCTTTTTGGGATTTACGGCCGTGAGTATATGTATGTATGTATGTAATAATCCCCACATGAGATTATCATAAACAAAAACATTCTAATTATACTCATTTAGTTATTGCTGGATTTAATGACTTTATTTTGCTAAATTGAAATTAAAAGGTGTCTGAAATATAAAGAATAAAAGAGCATGTATGAAAAGATTGATGGATGTAAACGAAGCTAGAGTGGTTTGCCAGGATCGTACGAAGTCGCGATCGATAGCCTGTGCCTAGCACAATGGGAACTAATGGCGTGAGTATATGTTATGTTTACGCATTTGTATCAAGAGTATCGTTAAGTGGTAGAAATCGAAAATAATCCCGGTAAAGATATTGGATTGAATCAGGCGTTACTTTGCGGAAATCCATAGCAATAATAATATTAATAAATTTCTTCCACCGCAGCGGCAGCTGACCACCGAGTGGTCAGCTGCCGAACTGTCTACTGCTCGTCAATGACTCGTGTTGAGTCGAAACGCGTCGCATGTTTGTGGTTGCCTGTGGTTTTCATTGCGGGTGTGTGTGTGGTGCATTGTCTGCTTTTCGATTTCTTGTAAGTAGAAGGGCGGGCGGTGCACAGTGCATGTTGCATGAATACTGCAGGTATTATTTAGCGGAATTAAGCGAAGAAATTTATTAATATTAGTAATCCCGGTAAAAACACATTCATGTAATTTGCTATGAAACTATTTCATTCAGTAGTTGATACAAAAACACATAAGAAATAAACAAACAGCAAAATTTCGGGATTTATATTCGTAAATATTACATACATACATACATATACTCACGCCATTA
Source organism: Bedellia somnulentella (assembly GCA_963576735.1). Classification (NCBI taxonomy): domain Eukaryota; kingdom Metazoa; phylum Arthropoda; class Insecta; order Lepidoptera; family Bedelliidae; genus Bedellia; species Bedellia somnulentella. The sequence goes on along the minus strand of CAUYWD010000411.1, from coordinate 27,800 downwards.
GTTCCCATTGGGGTAGGCAGAGACTATTGATCGCCACTTCGCACGATCCTGACAAACCTCTCTAGCTTCGTTTACATCCATCAATTTTTTCATACATGCTCTTTTATTCTTCATACTTCGGACGCCAGCCTTTTTGAGCACACTCTCAATTTGGTCCAAGTGTGTTCTCCGTGGTCGTCCTCTACTAACATTACCATCCACACTAGCTCTATAGATCCCTTTTACCAATTTTCTATCATCCATCCTCTCTATTTGCCCACAATATTATTTTCACATTCAAAATAACGTATTTGCCGTTATTCGTAACAGTATCAAAAACCACATTAATATTTTTTTCTAACATAGTAAATATGATATCACCAAACATAATACTTCGCGAAGGATTTATCTAACTTTATGTTAGATTATATAGATTACAATGAACTTAATATAGCGCGAACAGTTTTTAACAAGTCATAAGAAAGCTCGATATTAAAATGTCCTAAGCTTCAAAATAATGTAGTGAACTCTAGTCCGCTCATCTAGCGACCGATCTGGCACACATTATCCTACTCTTTCGTACGAAACAGGGCGTCTCTCTCAGACAGTAATATCTTACATCACGGTATCAAATTGTTCAAATTCCAAAACATAAAAAATATTTGTTTACACTTGTTGGGGTACACTAGCCAGCCAGCATGTGTAATTGTTCAAACATACATATACTCACGCTGTTTGTTCCTATTGGGGTAGGCAGAGACTAACAATCGCCACTTTGTACGATTCTGGCAAACCTCTCGGCCTTCGTCTATATTCATCAATCTTTTCATACATGCTCTTTTATTCTTTACACTTCAGACACCTGCCTTTTTAAACACATTCTCAATTTCTTACAATGTTTTTTATTTATAATTTTAAGAATATAATTTTACTTAAAAATATACCATATTACCTCCGTAGATCTAGCTTGTACGTGGAGGTAGTACATTTAAAATAATATAATCCAATTAAACCATGTATTTCCAATAAATAAAGAAAAGAAAAATGACACCAGTAGGGCTCCAACCCGCGACCTCGGGTATACGCCCCCGTCGCTCTGCCAATTGAGCTACAGTGTCAAGTGGCTACTAGTGCGAAATTCTTCTTGCCTTTGTTTCTCTTACACTTTTTAAGTAGTGCCTAATTTTTCTTTCCTTAATTTATTAGTAACTAGCTGACCCGACAAACTTCGTACTGTCAAATTTGCTTATGACAAAACTTTAGGCTTTTTTTCCGGTACTCTTAGTTCAATCAGGCGTGAATATTTTTGTGGTCACATTTTTTTGGGATAATAATAATAATAATATTCTTTATTTCGCACAACAAGGTACATAACATACAATGGTTAGTAAGAAGACTTAAGACTATTTTTAGTAAACTATATGAACTATATTATTTTAGTAAACTTTATTCTTTATAATTATTATATTCTATTAATTTATTTACATATTTAATCTTTATTTAAATTCAAATGCTTATGTGATAGTGTGTGTGTGTGTGTGTGTGTGTGTATGTAGAATGCTTGCATGAATGCATGTGTGTGTAAGGATTGATGTATCTGTGTATGTGTGTGCATCTGTGTTCGTGCACTTAGTCTTAAGTTAGTTTTAAGTTAGCTTTAAGTCATGGTCAGAGCTGAAAATCGGCGCTATCCACTTACAGTGAATAGACCGAGCTCTAAACCATTTTGTCTTTTTGTATTTTTCTCATGTTGTTTATGTAGTTATGTATTTAAAAAAAGGCAAATAAAATCTTATTATTATTATTTCGGAAAACATTTTTGTTTCTCGCCTCTCCCATGGCCGAAAATGAAAATATAAATTTTAAATGGGAGAGGCGGTACTCCCCGACAAAAGCACAGTCGGTCGGGGTCAGGGAGTCAGGTTCAAGAACCGACGGACGATCCGAGCCGTATCGAGCAGCACCGCTTTCTGCATTTGTGCTGGAACCGACACGCCACAGAAATCCAACCGCCTCAAGTTGGTCGCGAGACTGGTTGGAATTAACCCGTTCGCGGACAAAACAATTGGGATTATTTCTGTCGAAGTCACACCCCACATGTTGGTGATCTCGTGAGCCAGATCGAGATATTTCCGACGCTTCTCGGTTTCGGCTTTCACGAGACCCTCGTCATGTGGGATAGTGACATCCACTAGAAACACCCTCGACTGCGACCGATCCCATACCACGATATCAGGCTTATTCGCTAGAATAGTCCTGTCCGTGATAACAGATCGGTCCCAATAGATTTTGGCACGGTCGTTTTCTAGGATTGGCTCCGGCAGATACTTGTAATACGGCAGCCTCTGTTGCAAGAGTCCGTATTTTAGAGCGAGCTCCTGATGCAGGATTTTGGCTGCTTGGTTGTGCCTGTGCAAGTACTCAGTGTTAGCAAGAGCCGAACAACCGGAAATAACATGCCTAAGTGACTCTCCGGGACGGCCACATGCTCGACAGATGTCTGTGGTACCGTCCTTTAGGATGTATTTCCGATAGTTCCGCGTCTTGATAACCTGGTCCTGTATTGCACAGACAAAACCTTCGGTTTCCCCAAAGAGGTCCCCGAAACGCAGCCAATGCAGGGAGGCTTTACGGTCCACGAAAGGTTCGTGAAGTACCTTGTAAAACCTCCCGTGCAGCTCCTTCTCTTTCCATACGGACTCCCGATCAGAGGTGCTAAGTACCTCCGGGTTTCGCCAATCCTGTGAGGCCAACGATAAGGGAGTCAGTCCTTTATCACTAGCGACCACCTCTCCCCGAATACTATCATCCGTCATCGTCAAAAAATAGTTTCTGAGGTTGCATACCTCGCGGTTGTGCATGGTTTTGGCACTCAAGAGGCCTCGACCACCACACTTCCGCGGGATATACAATCTCATAACCGACGACCTCGGATGATGCATTCGATGAGAGGTCATCGTCGTGCGGACTCGTCTGTCCAGAGCGTCTAGTTCGGACTGAGTCCATCTGAGCACGCCAAACGTGTACATCAGTACAGGCATGACCCAGGAGTTAATGGCTCGGATCTTATTAACGCCTGACAAGTAGCTATTAAGCACACTTTTCAGGCGTTCATAAAACTCCTCGCAAACACCCTGTTTCACGTCTGCCACCTTCACACCGATGGTTTGTGACATGCCCAGATACCGGTATGTTTCAGCCTCGGAGAGTGCCCTCAAATGATTGGTGCCGACATCGACACCATCAGAGTGCACGACATGCCCCTTCTCCACATGAACGACCGCACACTTATCGACCCCGAGCTCCATCTTGACGGAACCACTGAAATCATTAGTGATCGTCAGTAGCTCCGCCAATCTGTCAGCCGTGGGGGCGTAAAGCTTCAGGTCATCCATGTAGAGGAGATGAGGCAAGCGTGGTCCGCCTCTCCGAAACTGAAAGCCTGTCCCTGAATTCTCCAAGAGTGTGCTTAGAGGATTCAGGGCCAAGCAAAACCAAACTGGACTCAGGCAATCGCCCTGGAAAATTCCTCGCCTTATATCAATTTGGTCATCCGCGTCCGTCATCCGCTGACCGTCTAAACTCAGGATCGTTCTCCAGCACCCCATACACTGCCCGAGGAAGTGTCGAACTGCACTATCAATTTTGTACAGCTCGAGGACCCTCATGAGCCATGTATGAGGTACCGAATCGAACGCCTTCCTGTAGTCTATCCAGCCAGCGGAGAAGTTCCGACGGTTGCGTTTGACCAGTTGGCCTACGACCGCATCGATGAGGAGCAGCTCCTTGCTACCGCGACTACCGCCCCTACATCCGTTCTGAGCTCCAGAGATCACATTGTTATCAACAATGTGTTGAGTAATCTTGGAGCTCAGAACGGATGTCAAGGTCTTGTAAATTGTACAAAGACAAGTAATGGGGCGGTATTGTGATGGATCCGCGGTAGCATCGCTCTTTGGAGCTAAATGAGTGACCCCAGTAGTTAAGAAGTTCGGGAGCGTCCCACTCTCGAGGGCGCTTTGGAACTGACGGGCGAGAGTAGCGTGACAGCGCGTGAACCCCTTCAACCAGTAATGGTGCAATCCGTCCGGCCCCGGACTTTTCCAGTTCGGAGCCTTACGGATCGCAGCCACCACATCCTCCTCGGATATGTTGACGGGGTTCATGGGCGCTATGGGCTCGCACGCTCCCTCGACCGCCTCGAACCATCGGCCCTCTTCGTGATCAACAGGCAGCGACCAAAGCCCACGCCAAAAGGCAACTACATCTGCTTTTTCCGGTCGCTGACCTGTCGAAACCACATCGGGACGCTCCAAAGTTCTGTAGAACTTCTTCTGGTCACTCATGAAGAGACGATTCTGTTGGTACCTCTTTACCCTTTCAGAATATCGCCTAATTCGCTTACCCCAAGCAGCGATCTTCTGCTTCAGATCATCGATGCGCTCCACTAGTCTACAGGCAAACTCCGGTGAGTTGTCAAAAACATTCTCACCAGGGAATGCCTCCCTGACGAAGCGCACCACCCTCGGCCTATTGTTGCCTGATCTGAAACTGGTCAGTTTGCCGATGAGGACCCTGGCCCTTGTGATACGGCTTTCAATCCGCCTCATCCAGGCTGGTCTAGTTCTAGTCCTGGGACTAGTACTGCCAGCCTGGCGGGAGCCACCAGCTCTTGTTGGCGGCATCCTGACGCCGACAATTTGACACACTGTCATTGCGGCGCCAAAGAGAATTGAATCCGTATCCAAAGGTCCATGCTGCTCTCTAAAAATGAGGGCAGCATGTTATTGACGGCCTCAACGACATCCCGAACCTTGATGCTGAGAGGAACTCGGGGCAGCCTTGGCCTCCTTTCGAGAGGCACTTGGCGATATTCCAGGATCGTCTCTTCGAGTGCGCTCCTCACCAAATCCAAATCCAGGGAGACTGTTCCCCAATCGCTATCCGCACCACCCACATCCTGCAGGTTAGCAATTGGCTCCCTCCGTACTTCCCGTTCAGGGACTGGAGGGAGAACCTGCAAAGGTGGCTCTTCGTCTAGCGGAGGAACAGCCTCGCGTCGCAATTGTTCGAGTTCGGTAGTGCTAAAAAGTTCTGAGCGCTGTATGTACCGAACTCGATCCGCCAGGTTTTGTTCTGTGACGGTCAAATTGGGCTCCAGCCGCAGAAATTCGCGGTACATTGCTGCCCGATAACCCGTCCGCCCAGTTCTTGATCCTGAGGCCCTAAGGTAGGCCCGCATGGCATTTCTATTCATATCAACCGTCCATGCCATGCGGCGCCTAGCTCCACCAGCGGCGGGCACCGACTGCTGGGACTGAGTTGCCCCAGTCCCAACCGATGCCAAGCCATCTGGTGGCTGAGATGGTCGCGCAGACCGGCCAGGTGGTCGGGCCGGTCTGCGGCGGCTGGGGGACCGCATGCTGCCACGTCCAGCCCCAGCTCCAGACGCGCCCCAGCGATAACCCCTGGGGAGCGGCCCTATACGCTCATCGTTATTATAATCGTCCATTTTACGATGAGCGAAGATTCACCCGGGTTTTCGCTCACTTGCCCCGGGGAGACCGTTATTGCTCTATTTTGCGCTGAGACCAGTTTGTAGACACGGTCAACACCTACAAACTCAAGCGCTGACTATTTGCATTGCTGGAATGGCAAGCTGGTTAACATTTCATCCTGCCATTCCAACAATGGGCGGTGGGGTCGTCACATCCCTACGCCATATTATTATTATTTCGGAAAACATTTTTGTTTCTCGCCTCTCCCATGGCCGAAAATGAAAATATAAATTTTAAATGGGAGAGGCGGTACTCCCCGACAAAAGCACAGTCGGTCGGGGTCAGGGAGTCAGGTTCAAGAACCGACGGACGATCCGAGCCGTATCGAGCAGCACCGCTTTCTGCATTTGTGCTGGAACCGACACGCCACAGAAATCCAACCGCCTCAAGTTGGTCGCGAGACTGGTTGGAATTAACCCGTTCGCGGACAAAACAATTGGGATTATTTCTGTCGAAGTCACACCCCACATGTCGGTGATCTCGTGAGCCAGATCGAGATATTTCCGACGCTTCTCGGTTTCGGCTTTCACGAGACCCTCGTCATGTGGGATAGTGACATCCACTAGAAACACCCTCGACTGCGACCGATCCCATACCACGATATCAGGCTTATTCGCTAGAATAGTCCTGTCCGTGATAACAGATCGGTCCCAATAGATTTTGGCACGGTCGTTTTCTAGGATTGGCTCCGGCAGATACTTGTAATACGGCAGCCTCTGTTGCAAGAGTCCGTATTTTAGAGCGAGCTCCTGATGCAGGATTTTGGCTGCTTGGTTGTGCCTGTGCAAGTACTCAGTGTTAGCAAGAGCCGAACAACCGGAAATAACATGCCTAAGTGACTCTCCGGGACGGCCACATGCTCGACAGATGTCTGTGGTACCGTCCTTTAGGATGTATTTCCGATAGTTCCGCGTCTTGATAACCTGGTTCTGTATTGCACAGACAAAACCTTCGGTTTCCCCAAAGAGGTCCCCGAAACGCAGCCAATGCAGGGAGGCTTTACAGTCCACGAAAGGTTCGTGAAGTACCTTGTAAAACCTCCCGTGCAGCTCCTTCTCTTTCCATACGGACTCCCGATCAGAGGTGCTAAGTACCTCCGGGTTTCGCCAATCCTGTGAGGCCAACGATAAGGGAGTCAGTCCTTTATCACTAGCGACCACCTCTCCCCGAATACTATCATCCGTCATCGTCAAAAAATAGTTTCTGAGGTTGCATACCTCGCGGTTGTGCATGGTTTTGGCACTCAAGAGGCCTCGACCACCACACTTCCGCGGGATATACAATCTCATAACCGACGATCTCGGATGATGCATTCGATGAGAGGTCATCGTCGTGCGGACTCGTCTGTCCAGAGCGTCTAGTTCGGACTGAGTCCATCTGAGCACGCCAAACGTGTACATCAGTACAGGCATGACCCAGGAGTTAATGGCTCGGATCTTATTAACGCCTGACAAGTAGCTATTAAGCACACTTTTCAGTCGTTCATAAAACTCCTCGCAAACACCCTGTTTCACGTCTGCCACCTTCACACCGATGGTTTGTGACATGCCCAGATACCGGTATGTTTCAGCCTCGGAGAGTGCCCTCAAATGATTGGTGCCGACATCGACACCATCAGAGTGCACGACATGCCCCTTCTCCACATGAACGACCGCACACTTATCGACCCCGAGCTCCATCTTGACGGAACCACTGAAATCATTAGTGATCGTCAGTAGCTCCGCCAATCTGTCAGCCGTGGGGGCGTAAAGCTTCAGGTCATCCATGTAGAGGAGATGAGGCAAGCGTGGTCCGCCTCTCCGAAACTGAAAGCCTGTCCCCGAATTCTCCAAGAGTGTACTTAGAGGATTCAGGGCCAAGCAAAACCAAACTGGACTCAGGCAATCGCCCTGGAAAATTCCTCGCCTTATATCAATTTGGTCATCCGCGTCCGTCATCCGCTGACCGTCTAAACTCAGGATCGTTCTCCAGCACCCCATACACTGCCCGAGGAAGTGTCGAACTGCACTATCAATTTTGTACAGCTCGAGGACCCTCATGAGCCATGTATGAGGTACCGAATCGAACGCCTTCCTGTAGTCTATCCAGCCAGCGGAGAAGTTCCGACGGTTGCGTTTGACCAGTTGGCCTACGACCGCATCGATGAGGATTATTATTATTTCGGAAAACATTTTTGTTTATTATTATTTCGAAAAGCATTTTTGTTTCTCGCCTCTCCCATGGCCGAAAATGAAAATATAAATTTTAAATGGGAGAGGCGGTACTCCCCGACAAAAGCACAGACGGTCGGGGTCAGGGAGTCAGGTTCAAGAACCGACGGACGATCCGAGCCGTATCGAGCAGCACCGCTTTCTGCATTTGTGCTGGAACCGACACGCCACAGAAATCCAACCGCCTCAAGTTGCTCGCGAGGCTGGTTGGAATTAACCCGTTCGCGGATAAAACAATTGGGATTATTTCTGTCGAAGTCACACCCCACATGTCGGTGATCTCGTGAGCCAGATCGAGATATTTCCGACGCTTCTCGGTTTCGGCTTTCACGAGACCCTCGTCATGAGGGATAGTGACATCCACTAGAAATACCCTCGACTGCGACCGATCCCATACCACGATATCAGGCTTATTCGCTAGAATAGTCCTGTCCGTGATAACGGATCGGTCCCAATAGATTTTGGCACGGTCGTTTTCTAGGATTGGCTCCGGCAGATACTTGTAATACGGCAGCCTCTGTTGCAAGAGTCCGCATTTTAGAGCGAGCTCCTGATGCAGGATTTTGGCTGCTTGGTTGTGTCTGTGCAAGTACTCAGTGTTAGCAAGAGCCGAACAACCGGAAATAACATGCCTAAGTGACTCTCCGGGACGGCCACATGCTCGACAAACGTCTGTGGTACCGTCCTTTAGGATGTATTTCCGATAGTTCCGCGTCTTGATAACCTGATCTTGTATTGCACAGACAAAACCTTCGGTTTCCCCAAAGAGGTCCCCGAAACGCAGCCAATGCAGGGAGGCTTTACGGTCCACGAAAGGTTCGTGAAGTACCTTGTAAAACCTCCCATGCAGCTCCTTCTCTTTCCATACGGACTCCCGATCAGAGGTGCTAAGTACCTCCGGGGTTCGCCAATCCTGTGAGGCCAACGATAAGGGAGTCAGTCCTTTATCACTAGCGACCACCTCTCCCCGAATACTATCATCCGTCATCGTCAAAAAATAGTTTCTGAGGTTGCATACCTCGCGGTTGTGCATGGTTTTGGCACTCAAGAGGCCTCGACCACCACACTTCCGCGGGATATACAATCTCATAACCGACGACCTCGGATGATGCATTCGATGAGAGGTCATCATCGTGCGGACTCGTCTGTCCAGAGCGTCGAGTTCGGTCTGAGTCCATCTGAGCACGCCAAATGTGTACATCAGTACAGGCATGACCCAGGAGTTAATGGCTCGGATCTTATTAACGCCTGATAAGTAGCTATTAAGCACACTTTTCAGGCGTTCATAAAACTCCTCGCAAACACCCTGTTTCACGTCTGCCACCTTCACACCGATGGTTTGTGACATGCCCAGATACCGGTATGTTTCAGCCTCGGAGAGTGCCCTCAAATGATTGGTGCCGACATCGACACCATCAGAGTGCACGACATGCCCCTTCTCAACATGGATGACCGCACACTTATCGACCCCGAGCTCCATCTTGACGGAACCACTGAAATCATTAGTGATCGTCAGTAGCTCCGCCAATCTGTCAGCCGTGGGGGCGTAAAGTTTCAGGTCATCCATGTAAAGGAGATGAGGCAAGCGTGGTCCGCCTCTCCGAAACTGAAAGCCCGTCCCCGAATTCTCCAAGAGTGTACTTAGAGGATTCAGAGCCAAGCAAAACCAAACTGGACTCAGGCAATCGCCCTGGAAAATCCCTCGCCTTATATCAATTTGGTCATCCGCGTCCGTCATCCGCTGACCGTCTAAACTCAGGATCGTTCTCCAGCACCCCATACATTGCCCGAGGAAGTGTCGAACTGCACTATCAATTTTGTACAGCTCGAGGACCCTCATGAGCCATGTATGAGGTACCGAATCGAACGCCTTCCTGTAGTCTATCCAGCCAGCGGAGAAGTTCCGGCGGTTGCGTTTGACCAGTTGGCCTACGACCGCGTCGATAAGGAGCAGCTCCTTGCTACCGCGACTACCGCCCCTACATCCGTTCTGAGCTCCAGAGATCACATTGTTATCAACAATGTGTTGAGTAATCTTGGAGCTCAGAACGGATGTCAAGGTCTTGTAAATTGTACAAAGACAAGTAATGGGGCGGTATTGTGATGGATCCGCGGTAGCATCGCTCTTTGGAGCTAAATGAGTGACCCCAGTAGTTAAGAAGTTCGGGAGCGTCCCACTCTCGAGGGCGCTTTGGAACTGACGGGCGAGAGTAGCGTGACAGCGCGTGAACCCCTTCAACCAGTAATGGTGCAATCCGTCCGGCCCCGGACTTTTCCAGTTCGGAGCCTTACGGATCGCAGCCACCACATCCTCCTCGGATATGTTGACGGGGTTCATGGGCGCTATGGGCTCGCACGCTCCCTCGACCGCCTCGAACCATCGGCCCTCTTCGTGATCAACAGGCAGCGACCAAAGCCCACGCCAAAAGGCAACCACATCGGCTTTTTCCGGTCGCTGACCCGTCGAAACCACATCGGGACGCTCCAAAGTTCTGTAGAACTTCTTCTGGTCACTCATGAAGAGACGATTCTGTTGGTACCTCTTTACCCTTTCAGAATATCGCCTAATTCGCTTACCCCAAGCAGCGATCTTCTGCTTCAAATCATCGATGCGCTCAACCAGTCTACAGGCAAACTCCGGTGAGTTGTCAAAGACATTCTCACCAGGGAATGCCTCCCTGACGAAGCGCACCACCCTCGGCCTATTGTTGCCTGATCTGAAGCTGGTCAGTTTGCCGATGAGGACCCTGGCCCTTGTGATACGGCTTTCAATCCGCCTCATCCAGGCTGGTCTAGTTCTAGTCCTGGGACTAGTACTGCCAGCCTGGCGGGAGCCACCAGCTCTCGTTGGCGGCATCCTGACGCCGACAAATTGACAAACTGTCATCGCGGCGCCAAAGAGAATTGAATCCGTATCCCAAAGGTCCATGCTGCTCTCTAAAAATGAGGGCAGCATGTTATTGACGGCCTCAACGACATCCCGAACCTTGATGCTGAGAGGAACTCGGGGCAGCCTTGGCCTCCTTTCGAGAGGCACTTGGCGATATTCCAGGATCGTCTCTTCAAGTGCGCTCCTCACCAAATCCAAATCCAGGGAGACTGTTCCCCAATCGCTTTCCGCACCACCCACATCCGGCAGGTTAACAATTGGCTCCCTCCGTACTTCCCGTTCAGGGACTGGAGGGAGAACCTGCAAAGGTGGCTCTTCGTCTAGCGGGGGAACAGCCTCGCGTCGCAATTGTTCGAGTTCGGTAGTGCTAAAAAGTTCTGAGCGTTGTATGTACCGAACTCGATCCGCCAGGTTTTGTTCTGTGACGGTCAAATTGGGCTCCAGCCGCAGAAATTCGCGGTACATTGCTGCCCGATAACCCGTCCGTCCAGTTCTTGAACCCGAGGCCCTAAGATAGGCCCGCATGGCATTCCTATTCATATCGACCGTCCATGCCATGCGGCGCCTTGTTCCACCAGCGGCGGGCACCGATTGCTGGGACTGAGTTGCCCCAGTCCCAACCGTTGCCAAGCCATCTGGTGGCTGAGGTGGTCGAGCAGATCGACCAGGTGGTCGGGCCGGTCTGCTGCGGCTGGGGGACCGCATGCTGCCACGTCCAGCCCCAGCTCCAGACGCGCCCCAGCGATAACCCCTGGGGAGCGGCCCTATACGCTCATCGTTGTCTTGCATGTCATTACGATGAGCGAAGATTCACCCGGGTTTTCGCTCACTTGCCCCGGGGAGACCGTTATTGCTCTATTTTGCGCTGAGACCAGTTTGTAGACACGGTCAACACCTACAAACTCAAGCGCTGACTATTTGCATTGCTGGAATGGCAAGCTGGTAAACATGTCATCCTGCCATTCCAACAATGGGCGGTGGGGTCGTCACATCCCTACGCCAAAATTATTATTATTATTATTATATGTAAAATATCCTTTTTGATAATTTAGGTCATTATTTAGCATTCTGCCAAATTTCATTCATATACATTATGTACTCTTCTTCTCCTCCTTAAGCCATTTCGCCTCAAACACAGAAACATCTAAACTTTCACATTTATAATATTAAGGGTAGTCCGCACATCTGGGGGCACGGCAGTGCCCCTGCCAAGTCTCGAGCAAAACGGGCACGGCCGTACCATCTTTTCTCGAAGCGGTTCGCGGCTGTTTCGCCCCCCCTTTATCTTCGACGTGGACAAAGCTAGGAGTTTAGGTTTTCGGTGAATAATATTAGGCATTAGAACAAGCTTAAGTTCGAAATTACACGCCAAATTAATTAATAGTTTAGGAGTTACGGTCGATCAAAGTTACACCATTTTGTCACTCACTGACTCACTGACAGATCATCAAAAATCTAAGGTACTTCTAGCAGACTTAGAAACTTCAAATTTTGCACCAAGATAGGTCATTAGCCACATATAAAGGAAAAATTATAAAAACATTAAAAAAATATATGCCATAGAAAACAATTTTATATTTGCGGTTTGGCAAGAACATTATGTATGGATTTTGACTGCATTGTTAACTTTGTTCGTTGTTCAAGTACCTATTCAATTGGATGAATACATACATAGAATAGAAAAGAATAATATAAATGTAATACATAGACTATCATTAATACAAATTAATACATAAAGTTCATTAAATTTTAATAAAGCTAAAACTCCATTGTATTGCGATAAATATTGTATGCGCGCTCGATAGATGGCGTTGTACCTGTCTGAATCGCGCTATGGTTTCGTTACAAAACGCAGTGTAAGTAGTACTTCAAAATAATTCGATAATTTTCATCTGTCTATGAAAACCTATTTCGAAACTAAAAAATATTGTAGTGATAATTGATATTCGGAGAACTTTACGTCTTATTTAGTTTAGTTATAGTTTGTAAGTTAGTAGATATATATTTATTTAGTTAGTTATTTGTTAGTAAGTTTAGTTCTATTTAGTTTGCATATATATATATATATATAAGTTTAAGCCCTATTGTTATAGAAGTAATGGTAAATATAGTGTAATGGAACGTGAAATATTGTACATAAATGGCGACCTTTGTCCACACAGAGTCATCTCTGTAAGTAGAAGTATATATCGCCCAGACTTGTCTACCTTAGAAGTAACGAAGCCTCAGAGAAGAAACAAAAGAGATAGAGAATGGGTTCTAAGCAAAGCAGTAGCTGACGTCCAAGAAATTGTGAGGTCACCCAAAAGTAAAAGAAAGAAATACACTTACAAAAAATAAATGAGATCCCACCAAAAACATTAAATGTAAAAAAATGCCAAGTCTCTCGATGCAGTCTTTCCATCGTAAAAAGTTTTGAGATCTCATAGAAGCCAAGTCCTATTCAAAATATTTCGTAGTTATAAATCAAGATTTAGTAATTGTATCAATAGTTTTCTTTATATTATAATTATAGTGACTTGGCAATGACCACAAATTAAAAGCTGCTTGCTGCCTGGAACTATATGCAAATGTTACTGACGAGACCAGTGATAAAATTATTTGTTATGTGTGAATCATGATGGTCACTACCGACTACATGCTCCAATACAATAATTAAGAATACCTTACGGGCCATCGCTTTATGAAAGTAAATGAATCGAGAGTGCACTAAGACTGACTGCCGTTGCCGAAATTCGGTTGGGACGACACGGATAAACCAAAAGAAAATTAATTTTGTGATATGTAAACAACTCCTCCAAATATGCCGTTTTATTTGTTTCTTCTTGTGCTCATTGCCAAGTCACTATTATTATAATATAAAGAAAACTATTGATACAATTACTAAATCTTGATTTATAACTACGAAATATTTTGAATAGGACTTGGCTTCTATGAGATCTCAAAACTTTTTACGATGGAAAGACTGCATCGAGAGACTTGGCATTTTTTTACATTTAATGTTTTTGGTGGGATAAGGTTTTCATGAACAAAACATTCTAATTATATATTTGCAGTCTACAAACGCTGCTATCAACGTCGTCCACGGCGGCGGACGCCATGCTGCAGAACCATTCAGATCTTAAGACGGTGGCTACATTCGCGTCTGCGTTGAAAAGGTATGTGAAAACAGCAAAGATATAATGGCCAGTACACCCTGCTGTGTACCAACTTATTATTTGTATCTACGCCTTACTCGAAAAACATTTACATACCTCGATATAGGAATATGAGTGAGACACTGGTATGCGCGAGTGAGTCCGCAGTAGTGTGCGCTCTAACATTACTCCCACAGGTATAACCTATAATACTTGTAACTATAGCTTAGTGGGGAGGACTGTCGCCATCACGCTGAGACGTGAGGGTTTTAATCCCGAGACGGGCCTATAACAAGGACTGTGAGAACACCAGAGATAGGCCTGCCCCCTGTACCCTGAAACCCAGGTGACATATCATGTGTTGTTCAGATGTATAAGTACGAATAAGTGTCATTCATTGAGACTGTTATTATACTTTTTTACCTTTTTCTTGTAGTGTTAATTTATTTTTATTGTTATTACTTATTTATATTTGAAGCGCAGACTCTATTACAATAAGTTATTTAATTGGTTTCCCAAGACACAGGCTGTGCCTAGTTTGGGAACACCTGTAAATGGACAAAGCTGTATTTCTTTTAATAGATTTATTTTAACTTTTTTACTTACTTACCTATACTCAAGTTTCTAAAACGCAAGAAAGAATTAGTCAGAGCTTAAGAATTAGAAACTGCTCATACATTTCACCAATTTCTCTGATTTCAATATGTAATTTAATGAGAAATAATACATTTAGTCTGTGTATATAAATAACATATTTTGAAGTTAAGTAATAATGGATAAATAGTTCTCATGCCACATCACTCAATATTCACTGAAAAAGCCTAAATTCACAGCTTACGACACCAGCGGAAAAAATGGTACTATTGTACCAAATCTTTCTACAAATATCATTACATCTAATATTTGGATATGATGCATATGCGGGTTCGCAGCTGTTAACGGCATATGCATGTCCAAATGACTCTCACAAAATCATCCTAATTTTTGACCGACTTCGAAAAGAAGGAACTCAATTCGATTGTAATACAAATATGATAAGTGCACACCCATGCTAAAAATAATATTTTTTGTCCACAATATTTATAAGAAAATGGCCTCTAATATGCTACCGCAAATAAGTACGTTAAATTTCCAATAATTTATTAAATAAATTTCTGCAAAATCTTATTTCGATTTTAGTAAAAAAAAATACTTAAACTTTGAAAACCCTATATCTCCGTTTAACAAAATATGTATTTACTACATTTTACCAGTAAGCAGACGATATGTTACGCGATTTCTCCGTAGTTTGTGAATCAATTTCAAATGTGTTTTTTTTTGTGCAAAATTTATTTATATATATATGTATATTTATTTAGATACTGTAGAAGTATATTTAATATAATTATTCTAACCGTGATTGCCCAGTGGGTAGAACACTCGGTTATCGTGCAAACGACTAGTGTTCAAATCCTGGGTCGGGCCTACACCAATTTGTCTTTTCTAAAGACATATGTGTGGTTAATTTATCATGGTTGTTAACGGTGAGGGCAAACATCGTGAGGAAACCCACATGGCTGAGTTGTACTTAGTCATGTGACGGTGTATTCGTACAAAACGGCGATAGGCCTGCCCCCTATCACGTGAGTACACTGTCCATGCAAAACGTGGGTACACTGAACACCAGGTGACAAAGTCACGTGATGTTCAGAAGTATTAGTACCTCTGCCAACCCCTTCGGGGATATTCGGCGTGAACGTTTATGTTATGTTATGTTTTTTTTGTCTGTTGAATATGCTTCCAGAGTGGGCCCATTTAATTTTCTTGAGGATTAATATCGTGGTTATAAAAATTTGAGAATGCCTACGTGGATGACTGATTATCGAAATTTGTATCAAAAATTTGGTCCAGTCAAATAAAATGTTTGCCGTGTAGTGCCGGCTTAGAATAGCACTACCCCATTTCTTCCGGTGGGTGTACGTAAGAGGCGACTAACGGTATTGGGGCTTTTAAGGGATTTTTGGGCGGTGCGGTTGGAGACCCATCACCAAAAACGTTTATTTCACCATCTTTTCCCCACGCAACTTCCAAAAGTGGCTGAGGAATTTTTAATTCCCTAGCTCTGGCTACCCCTTCATGGGATTTATAGCCGTGAGTATATGTTATGTTATGTTATGTCAAATAAAATGAATCTATACCGGTTGATAAGTTAAACTAGTTTTTTCTTAATTTGTATTCCCCTCGAACGTATACACGTAGTATGATATTTTTACTTCTTCAGAGCTCTCTGCGAATCTGAGACGAAGAGAAAAGAATCCCGTGAGAAAGTACAGCAGTTGAGTGGAGAGTTGGCAAGAGAAAGAGAGAGAGCTGATTCTTTACAGGAGGCTTTAGAGTAAGTTTTTTTTTTATTTTACTCGCATTACACAACTGCTTTGTAGTGTGAGCTTAGAATAGCACTACCCCATTTCTTTTTATGGGTGATCGTAATAGGCGACGAAGGGTATATCGGCTATAGATCCCTATAAAAGGTGGTCAGAGCTTCAGAATACGAAAATCCTCAGCCACTTTGGGAAGTTTATAGGGATCTTGACTGATCAGTACAAATAAAGTATAATTAATAATAATAAATAAAGGAAAGAAAAATTTCGACACAGGAAACGCAAACACTACTTAAACGTGTAAAAGAAATAAAGGATAAAAGAATTTCGCGCTGGCAGCCATTGACACGGTGGCTCAATTGGCAGAGCGACGGGGCGTATACCCGAGGTCGCGGTTTCGATTCCCGTCTGTGTCGAAATTTTTCTTTCCTTTATTTATTCTATATTTATTAGTAATAATCCCCACATGAGGTTTTCATGAACAAAAAGATTTAAATCAAATAAAGTATAGTTGGTGATGGGTCTCGAACCGCATCGCCGTAAAACCTCGTAAAAATCCCAAAAGTGAGAAAAAACGTCGTGAGCAAACCTATTTGGCTGAGTTAAACGAAGTTATCCAACAGTATATTCTTATAAAGCGGCTATAGATTTTACCTCATTCACACACTCACATCTCATTAACACACTGTTTAGACAAAAACTGCAAACTCCTATTTAATGCTCAAAATTATGATAATATCTGTTACATACATACATATACTCACGGCTATAAATCCATAGAAGGGGTAGGCCAGAGCCAGCCACATTTGGAAAATTGAGTGGGGAAAGGATGGTAAAGTAAAGGTTGTTGGTGATGGGTATCCAGCCGCATCGCCCAAAAATCCCTTAAAAGCCCTAATACCGTTAGTCGCCTCTTACGTACACCCATCGGTAGAAACGGGGTAGTGCTATTCGAAGGCGACACTACACGGCAAAATATCTGTTACCCTTTTGAAAAAATATGGTGTAAACGATATGTCATGCTAATAAGTATTAACTCATGAGAGTCCCCAAGTAGCTCAATGCTTGCCAATCAAATTATGTTATATTGTATGAACTTGCTTTCCATACAGTTACTAAAAAAATAATCTGCATTATTTCAGATCGCTCCGCGCCACAGTGCAATCACATAAGCGACCAAGACTCTCCGACCCAGCTCTGGATTCGAACCCAGTACTGGAACCTGATATTATTATTGAGAATAATGAGAATGACTCTTCTGAACCCACTGTAAGTAATGATTTTTGTCAAGTTTACAATCGAATTGGTACTCATGTATTTTTAAATAAATTTTTCGATTACTCCGGTTTTAGACAATTAATTTCTGTTTGGTTACATATGCTTACAAGGTGGTCCCAATGTAAATTTTATAGGGTTTATATTTTTTGAATTTTTTTATGTTTAAAAAAATTTCCAAAATATCAAAATACATACGTGGACGACTCTGTTGTTTATCAAAGGACCATGGGGGATTTTGTATGAACCCCGTCCCCACCCTACAACAGTCATGGGATATGTGTCAATTTGTTCATTGGGACCCAAAAAAGTCTAAAGTACCTGTGTTAATTGCAAAAACATTTGGGTTTTTTTATAATAAAAAAATAACTTTTCGGCACAAATGTATTTATTTTCAAACAAAAATATTTTTTATATGTGTAAGTAAAAAAGAAGAATATATTATAAAATCTAAACCCCAAGCATTTGAAATATGTCGCCATAGTAAAAAGCTCTCTATTCTAATAGATGTTTCAAATGACACTTGTTTGAAATCTGTTGGATGGTGGGGACGTTTTTTCCCATCGTCCTTTTGTATGATAATTCGAGTTTCTGTCAAAAGGCTGTGAAAGCGGTTCCATTTTTTTTCAAAAAGATATTATTGTATATTTGCAGTGTAAGAGCGATTCTCCATACTTAAAGCTGCGAGTAGGTTTGCCGGCTGCGTTACATCCCACTACACTACATGCCAACGTGAGTACATTATTTTAGGCTGACAAGATAATTAAAATACATACATACATAAACTCACGGCTATAAATCCCTAGAAGGGGTAGCCAGAACTTTAGAGCTAGGAACTCCTCAGCCACATTTGGAAGATGATAGGGGAGAAGATGGTAGAAATAAAGTATAATTGGTGATGCGTCTCCAACCGCATCGCCCAAAAACCACTTGAAAAGCCCTATACCCTTAGTCGCCTTTTACGATACCCTTGGAAAGAAAGGGGTAGTGACATTCTAAGCCAGCACTACACAGCAACATACACATATACTCACGGCTATAAATCCCTAGAAGGGGTAGCCAGAGTTAAGGAATTAGAAATTCCTCAGCCACTTTTGGAAGTTAAGTGGGGAAAAGATGGTAAAATAAAGGTTGTTGGTGATCGGTCTCCAGCCGCATCGCTCAAAAATCAATTAAAAGCCCTAATACCCTTAGTCGCCTCTCACGTATCCTCATTAAAAATAAAATACATACTTAAAATATGTGTAAAAAGCACAGTGTAGACTTTTTGATAAAACTTTAAAAGCTTTTTCTATTTATTCAGTAGTGACTATGCAACCTATAAACAATGATTTCTTTCAATTACGATCTAATTCTGCTACCCTGATGGGAAATAATGGCGTGAGTATATGTATGTATGTATTCTACTACGATAAGGATTAGCCTTAAATTAATCAATTAAACATTGTCAATTTAAATATCTTGCTAAAACGCTTCAAAGTGCAAGATGGCTTAGCATAAGCGATACGTTTATGACAGCTGAAGTCGTGATATTGACAACCGAGTGACGTATATTATTGCATATCAGATTTAATGAATTACAAATTTTTAACATAACAATTTGTGGTATTATATGCAAATTACCTTGCATTCATTGATTATACCAAAGCTTTTGACAGTCTCCACCACCAAGCAATATTTTCCGCCCTTGCGAATCAAAAAATAGAACCGACCTATATTGAACTCGTTAGTGCTATCTACAGAAACAGCACAGCTAACGTGAAATTGGAAAGGCCAGGTCCAACGTTTACAATTGAGAAGGGAGTCAAACAGGGCGACCCACTGTCTCCTAACTTGTTTACAAGTTGCCTTGAGGAAGTCTTCAAGAAGTTGACGCAGTCATGGGAGAATGAGGGCATCGATATCGGAGGCCACAAATTGACAAACCTCCGGTTCGCTGACGATATAGTCCTACTCTCCCACTCAGCACCCGAGCTCCAACGAATGTTGCGAGAGCTATCCACGGCAAGCCTTGAGGTTGGACTGATGATGAACCGGTCGAAGACGAAAGTTATGACCAATAGCACAAAACGTAGGGTTGAGGTAGATGGGCAGGAAATACAATACGTCGATGAGTACATTTACTTGGGCCAGATAGCGTCCTTCGAATCCAGACAGGACAAGGAGATCGATCGAAGGATTGAAAACGCCTGGAAGAGCTTCTGGTCCATGAAGTCGCTAATGAAGGGCGACTTACCTTTGTCCCTGAAGCGTAAACTCATTGATATGTGTATCCTGCCTGTCCTAACTTACGGTGCACAGACATGGTCACTAACTGAGTCTCAGAAGTCCAAACTCAAGGTGTGCCAGAGAGCGATTGAGCGCAGTATTTTGGGTGTGAAGCGAACAGACCGCATTCGTAACACCGACCTGCGCTCCAAAACTCAAATAGCCGACGTGGGTGCTAAGACAGCCAAATTGAAGTGGGACTGGGCGGGGCATGTCTGCCGTATGCCGCCGGACAGGTGGGCTAAAAATGTAACCCAATGGGTTCCTAGCATCGGCCGCCGGCGCAGAGGCAGACCAAGAAGGAGATGGCGGGATGACCTGGACTCTTTTCGAAAAGATTGGAGAGAGCAGGCCCAAAGCAGGGATGAATGGAAAATCCAGGGAGAGACCTTTGCCCAGCAGTGGGACACAATAGGTTAATAAAAAAAAAAAAAATATATGCAAATGTGATATAATAGTCTATAGGTGCAACACAATTTTACTAACATGAATTGACATAAAAAAAACACAAACGAAATTTGTCTTCGAGAAATAATAAACATTAATTAAATTAAAATTACTTGCGGCCACTTTTGCCTGGCTGCGTCTTGTCAGTGTATTCTCCTATTCATAAACTTATGTTAAAATGTGTGTTTGACTTTGTACGTTATGAACGTAGAGATTAAGCAGCGCGGATCTTATACTATATGTTCATATTACATTATTGTATTTCAGTTTTCTCAAAAACAATGTAGTAAAGGACTCTGGTGGATTGAATTATCCTTCAGAATATGTGGTAAATATTTGTTCTCAAATGTAAATTTGTATATTGGCAGCAATTAAATCAATAACTAACAAGGTGTGTATGTTTTAAATGAACTTTTTAAGTGGAAAGAACCAACTTTGTTTATCTCATAGAGCATTTTATTATAAATTGGTCTTATGTTACGCAAACTGAAAGTTATTACTAATAAATAAAGAATAAATAAAGGAAAGAAAAATTTCGAAACAGGCGGGAATCGAACGCAAACACTACTTAAAAGTGTAAAACAAACAAAGGATAGAAGAATTTCGCGCTGGCAGCCATTGACACGGTAGCTCAATTGGCAGAGCGACGGGGCGTATACCCGAGGTCGCGGGTTCGAACCCCGCCTGTGTCGAAATTTTTCTTTCCTTCATTTATTCTTTATTTATTAGTAATAATCCACACATGAGGTTTTCATGAACAAAAAAATTGGTGGCCTGTATAAGTCGGTATACGGGCGAAAGTTTTACGTGACAACGACTTTGAGTGGTAAAATAATTTTAATGTGAATATTCATTCGTACAGTAGGAAGAAGGATGAAATTATGTCTGTCTCTCTCGCTCTTAGGCGGACTAACCATGCCCGAGTGGAAGGGACGCGTGCCTCTCACTCGCTCTCATTGTGAGCGCATAACGTGAGCGGAGCGTAACGCAGTTTCTTGAAGTGTCACCCGGCAAACCAATTTATAAGACGTTGTCACGTCAAAAACATTAAAATTATGTGAAAGTTATTATTCAAATATTTATATAACGGCACAAAAAAATGGAATGATGTTAAATATTCCAAGAGACAAAAATTAAATAAGCTTATTCATTTGGTGGAAATACATACATAGTTAGGAGATGGAGACCCATCACCAACGATAATTTATTTCTACCATCTTGTCCCCTATCAACATCGAAATATGGCTGAGGAGTTTCTAGCTCTGCAGCTCTGGCTATACCATTTTGGGATCTATGGCCGTGAGAATATGTATGTATAGATTCCAAGCTTTTATTAAAAGAACTCTTTATCTATATATATCTGCTGTGTAGTGTCGGCTTAGAATAGCACTACCCCATTTCTTCCGGGGGGGGAATACGTAAGAGGCGACTAATGGTATTGGGGCTAGATAGATAGATAGATTAGAAAAATGGTTTCCGCAATTGGTCACTGTAGGGCCATTTCACGTGGGCCACGGCCGTCATTCTATCCACCCGAGCTCTACCCAGAAGTCAACAAGTTGTGTCAAATGTTTTAAGTGATTTGTCATACTACCTGTCTTTTCCAAGTTGGTGTGGCGTTGGTTGTTCAAGGTGTTGCACTCGAACATTACGTGGTTTACCGTCTCTTCTGTCTCCATGCAGGCTCTGCATAGTGGGCTGTCTGTAATTCCTAGTGTAAAGTAGTGTTTGTTCAGTGAGCAGTGTCCTGTTATGATACCTGTAACCATTCGTAGTTTCCTCCTGTCTAGGTTCAAGAGTCTTTTAGTGAGATGTGGATCCAGGTTCGGCATTGCTTCTTTGGATTGTCGACATTCTGACAGGGCGTGCCATATCGCCTTGTGTTGTTCTTGGGTTCGTTCCCTTAGCCAAGTGCGATATTGATTGTATGGGATTGGTATAATTGGTTCTGGTCCTTCTATTATATTGCTGGATCCTCTGCGGGCTAGTTCATCGGCCGCATCATTTCCAAGCGAATTGCTGTGTCCTTTTATCCACTGCAGTGTGATGTTGTTTTTCTTGGATATACATTCAAGTGACTCGTGACATTGTAGTATAATTCCGTTGTTGGTTTCGTTGCCTTTCAGAGTGTATAACACTGCTTTGCTGTCTGAGAGTATTCTAATATTTGTATTTTCAACTTTTCTGTTTATTATGGCTGTTGTTGCTAGGAGTAGGCCTATGCACTCAGCTTGATAGACACTATTGTGTTTTCCTAGCGTTGAGTATGTCTTGATGTTGAGGTCATATGAAAAGGCTCCTGCCCCTGTTCCATCATTTGTTTTCGATCCGTCTGTGTATATTCTCAACTCTTTTATGTTGGGGTGGTCGTTTGGTTCTTCCTCAAGATTGACTTGATAGTGTTTGTTGAAGATGTATCTCTTTTGTATTCTGTCACATGGCCCTGCCAATAGGGGTTGATATTCCATCGCCTCCGCCATGATTGTTGTATGTTTTATTCTGGAGTCTTTACTCAATGTTTTGTTTCGATCTAATCTTATGGTGGCCATTGCTGCTTCTTGTTGTATATAAAGATGTAAGGGGGGCAGGTTGAACATAGCTTGCAGAGCAGCTGTTGGTGTTGTTTTCATGGCTCCCGATATCGCTATGCATGCCATTCTTTGTACTTTCTCTAGGTCTTTTTGACATGTGCTCAGCACGGTCCTTGGCCACCAAACCAGGGCACCGTATGATATAATTGGTCTTATCACTGTTGTATATAGCCAATGTGTGATACGTGGGTGTAGTCCCCAGTTCTTTCCTAGTATCTTCTTACATTGCCATAATGCTATTGTGGCTTTCTTGATTGTGTTTTCTAAGTGTTTGTTCCATAGCAATTTGCTGTCTAGTGTAACTCCTAGGTATTTTACCGTCTTCGATAGAGTGAGCGTTGTATTAAATAGTTTTGGTGGGTCTGAAATATTTATTTTGGTCTTTTTTGTGAAGAGTATCATTTCAGTTTTGTTGGGATTCACGCTGAGCTGCTGTTCTTCACACCATTTTTCTACTATTTTAAGTGCGTGATTCATTTGGTTAGATATCGTGTTTTCGTTTTGCCCGTCTATAAGAATTACAATGTCATCTGCATAGCCGACGGCATAGTATCCCTTGTTGTTGAGTTGCCGTAGGAGGTCGTCTACCACTAGGTTCCAGAGTAGTGGGGATAGTACACCACCCTGGGGGCAGCCTCTCATTACTCGGGCTCTGGTCACCTCGTTTAATTCGACTTGTACGGCTCTTTGTCCCAGCATGTTCCCGATCCAATTTCTCATGGTGGGGTCGATATTGTATCTTTTGAGTGCTGTGTTTATACATTGGAAGGTGGTCTTGTCGAAAGCTCCCTCTATATCTATAAGTACAGCCAGTGTCATAAGTTTTTGACTCATTGCTATCTCAATTTTTGACACCACTTCGTGTAGGGCTGTTTCTGTAGATTTGCCTGCAGTATAGGCATGTTGTCTTTTGTGTAGCGGCTTGACTTTAAGTGGTCCGTCTCTAATATGTCTGTCGCATAACCTCTCAAGTGTCTTGAGTATGAATGATGTTAGACTTATCGGTCTGAAGGACTTGGCTTGTTTGTAGTCTGTCTTCCCTGGTTTTGGTATGAAGGTGGCTTTCACTTCCCTCCAGGAGGGTGGAATGTAGCGATGTGCGAGGCATGCCTGAAATATATCTAAAAGCCATTGTGTTATGCTGTCCTCTGCCCATTGTAGGAAGGCAGGGATTATACCGTCTAAACCAGGGGATTTGAAAGGTTCAAAGGTGTTGATGGCCCAACGAATGTGGTCTTCAGTGACAATTTTGTTGGCTATTTTCCAGTCTTCTGGTGTGGGTTTTGTGTGGTTTGTTTCCCATGTGTTTTCGTTCTCGATGTGGCAGTTGGGGAAGTGTGATCTTAGAAGCTCTGCACACGTTTCTTGGTCTGTACCTGTGTATGTTCCATCAGGCTTCTTAAGTGTGCTGAGGATTTTCCTGTCATCGGTTGACAGTATTTTCCTGACTCTGTTGGCTTCGTTGTTTCTTTTGATTGTTTCTGTGTATTCTTTCCATGCCTTTCTTTGGCAGGCTCTGGTGTCTTTTTTGTACTGATCTCGCGCTGCCTTGAAGGTGTCCCATGCTTGCGGTTGTCTTATGTGCTTGGCTCTGTTGAATAATTTTCGTAGTTCCTGTCTTTGTTTTTCTAGTTTCTTGTTCCACCACTTGTCTTTTGGTTCCCCGGTGCGTACCTGTGTTAGGGGACAGCTGGTTTCATATGATGTTATTATAGAATTAGTAAGAATACTTACATTAGTGTCTATTTGGTTGGTATCTTCTTTCATTACCTTTCGTTCGTGTTTTGCCAGTTCAGATTCGACGAGGTTTCTGAAAGTGATCTTGTCGGTGCGCCGTGGGTTGCGCCGTGGCTCTGGTGGTTTGATGTTGTAGTCTATGTTAAAGCATATCCATCTGTGATCAGATAAAGATAATACTTCAGTACAAACTCTCCAATCTGTGGACATTGAAAAAGCTTGATTAGTGGCAAAAGTGGCGTCTACTATGGTTTGTCCTCTTGATGTTACCCAAGTTGGTTCTGAGCCCACATTGAGTATGTTAAGATTAGTGGTAAGTAAGTAGAGTGATAATTCATCACCTCTCTTGTTGGAGTCAGGGCAGCCCCACATTGGGTGATGAGCGTTGGTGTCTGCGCCTATTATTATTTCATGTTTGTATGTATCAATATACTTTACCAGATCTATCACTTCCGTAGGAGGGCAGCCTGCGTCTGCATCTCCAGGCATGTAGACTGAAGCTAGTATAATGTCTGTGGTGCCTTCTTCTTCATCTTGGACTCCGAGTCTTAAGGTTGTTAAATCTCTGGAGCAGAATTGAGATAAAGGCATAGTGTTGTAATGTTTTGGTACATATATACATGTTCTGGGTTGGTCTTTGGTATTTGTATTAAGAATAAGCTTACCTCCAATATTACTGAGTCCACATATTCTGTTGTCTCGCACCCATGGTTCTTGTATTAGTGCGATGGTGTTGTTATTTTTCTCCAGTTCTCTTCTAAGTGTAGTTGTAGCTATTCTGCTATGCTGGAGATTTGCTTGTATTATTTTTATTTTATTTTTGTTAATTTTGTTATTTTCTTTGTTGGGTTTGGCGTTGTAAGATTGAGTGCTAACTTGCTTAGTCGGAGAGAGTGACATCGCAGGGCTCGTTCAATCCTAACTCTGTCTCGGTATCTTCTGGCTCATCTTGTCTCGGTGAGGAGTGCAGAATCCAGTCTTCAGCTCGCTTCTGTTCTGTTAAGGCCATATCTGCTAACCTTTCTGTCTCCTTTTGTATCTCGCACATTTCACTCTCACTGATTGTTATGTCATCGAGATCGTTGGTCTCCATCGGTGTTGACTTCTCTGTCTCTGGTTCCGGTGGCACGTCTGTCAGTTTGCCCTTGCTCAGGAAGCGGACGTATATAGTACCGGTTAGGTAATGTATCCGCCGCTCCCTCAGCATGAGCTTCTTGACCTCCTCCGGGTGAAGGTGGAGAGTAAGGTACATACCCTTCCACCTCCCCTCGGTCGAGGTCGTCGCTCTGCTCACGTGCCACTGCTTCAGGTCGTATTGGGGGTTTTGGCCAGCCAGGACTTTCTTTAGACGCTGTAGGTCCCCAGTGAATTTGGGGACAAATAACACACATCTTACCCTATTGGGTACATCAGTCTGGCTGACCACCCGAAGCGTTTCGGTTTCTATGGTCAATTTTATTTGTCTAATGGTTTCTTTAAGCCATGTCTTGGTGAAACTATCTTCGCACCATGTTCGTAAGACCCCGTCGATTACGATTGGAAAACCGCGGAATCGGGGCATCTGTGTGTCACAATCGAATATCTTCTCCGACAGTTGATCATTAATCCACTCCCCTTCGCTTGCGGTCAGGTCACGAGGTGGGTTGACACAAATCGCCATGCTCAGTTCGGAGGCGTGAGTTTTGGCAGCGGTCGCATAGTTCTTCTGTGCGAGTCCAGTCTGTTGGCTTCCTGTTCTTGGTCGTTTGGGGTCTGGCTGCGTTTGAGCTGGCGAGATTGTGTCATTTGGACGTTCTCTTTTGCTCGTTGATGGCTCTGGGTTGATGCTTGTCTTGTTTGGTTGATTCTCTCTCTGAAGCTCTCTCTTCCAAAGTTGTCTTCCGCGTCGCCTACGGTATGGTCTTTCGTTTTTGTATGGCTGTTCTTCTTGCCGGGTATTGCTACCCTGGCGAGGCGACCCTTGCCGGCGGCGACCGTCACCCTCGCCACGTTCCACGTCACGGGAGTGATGTGGTTCGTTTCGAGGGCCGGTGCCTGCCGACTTGGGCTCCCCACCAGGACGAGAATATCCGGCGCTTGAGTGCCGCCTTTGTCTTTCATCTGGTTTTAAATAAGCCTTCTCTTCTGGTGGTCGCTTAGATTTGGGTCTTCCTTCTTCGTGTCTTTTTTTCGTGGATTTGGTGCGGGGTATAACCCTTTGCCAGCTGTCATTCGTGTTTGGATCAGGATTGCACGACGCTGAGGCAGTCGTACTTGCAGTATGTTCTTGGTTTGATGACGCTAGGGCAGTCACATCTTGTAGTTTTTTCGGCGCTGAGGCAGCCGGATTTTGTTGGTTTGGTGGCGCTGAGGCAGCCGTGGTTTGTATTGAATTAGGTGGCGCTAAGGCGGCCGTCGTCGCTGCTTCCGCAGCCTCCTTCTCTTCACTCTTCCTTGAACATTCGAACGCCCCCCCCAGAATACGATGAGAGCTGCCCGACCTCGGAAGGTCGGGGTGGGATTCCCCCACGGAGTGGGGACCCACCTGGGTAGTACTTTTTCCAAATGTTGTTTTCTTCATAGTGCTACGTTGTGGATGGTTTTTGAGACGAGGTTTTCCTTCCTCCAAGGGTTATATAAAATAGGGGTGGAGAAGGAGTTTTTGGGGTAGGGAATAAATTATACTTAATATATATGGAGGGATAAATGTTAATAATACATAGAGGGTACACACATAAAGGGGAGATGAATATATTAATAGACTACCGATAATAGCGTAGGGTATAAAACTATAGACTAAATGCAAATAAGTACATATATAGATACGGACAAGCCCTCCGTAATTAGCTACCGTCGCCACAGGAGTTGGTGTTAATTGTTTTAAGCGGGACCTGTTACTGGCTAGGTATTACCAGGGTGCACGAACTTGGACGTTTACGGTAGGACATTTGGTGAGTGTGCTCGATAGTTCTCCCGCTTGGCTGAACATGCACTGGACCGAGATCCCTCACCTTGCACCCCTGGTATTGGGGCTTTTAAGGGATTTTTGGGCGATGCGGTTGGAGACCCATCACTAACAACTTTTATTTTTACCATCTTTTCCCCACTCAACTTTCCAAAAGTAGCTGAGGAATTTCCAGTTCTTTAACTGTGGCTACCCCTTCTAGGGATTTACAGCCGTGAGTATAATGTATATATGTACTCTTTACCCCATCAGATGAGCATGCGCGCAGCCTCGTCTTCACTCAAACACAAGCTGAGTGTGAACAGCAAGTGGCAGTTCTCGTCCCCCGGCGCGCAGTACGACGGGCTGGGGGGGCGCTGCGCCCCGCCGCCCCCCGCCTCGCCGCCCCGCGCGCCCGCCGCCCG
>CAUYWD010000410.1:0-204324 GCA_963576735.1 Bedellia somnulentella | reverse complement strand
AAAAGGAGTGTTCTCAATTCGACCGTATATTTTTTTTTTTTTTTTATGTATGTTCGCCGATTACTTCGCCATTTGTGAACCGATTTTGATTATTATTTTTTTGTTGGAAAGAAGATACTCCCGGATTGGTACCATGGTGAGGATGTCAGGGTCTGATGATGGGATCTTGGAGAAATCGAGGGGAACCCTGAAATTTTATAGGCAAATGTACCGCGTTTTACATATTTTATGAACAAGTATTGGCATTGGCTTCTGAAAATTATATTGTTATGCTGCTGAGCTGATGATGGAAGGTGTGGGTCCTTAATCACTAGGAGTAAGGAAACAGTTCTTTCACCATTCTATAAAGATTTATGCTCCTCTTCGTAGCTTTTATGAAGATAATACAGGTTCACTCAACATTTCTTTTGTTATGTTATTGTTACCGAGAAAGTACCATAAGACCAGGATCTGATGATGGCATCCCAGGAAATCGAGGGGACTGTCGAAACTCACAATCATGTCACAGTGTATTTGTTCAAAACGCCGATAGGCCTGCTCTGTATAACGTGAGAACGTGGGTCCAAGCAAAGCGTGGGTACTCTGAACAACAGGTGACAATGTCACGTGATATTCAGAAGTATTACTACCTCTGCTAACCCCTTCGGGGATATTCGGCGTGAACGTTTGAGTCTTTCTTGAGATGTAGAATTGTAGACCATCGCCTTTCGAGGGATTTCAAGAACAATGTAAAGTTACATATAGTTGAGCCTATTTAATATCGTATAATAATAGAAATACCGCAAATACGAAGAATAATAGGTACAGTAACTGTCGCACTGCCTAATACGAGAGGCATCTTTGCAAGGTCTACCCATCTCTAAAACTCGTAAAATAAAATAACTTTTAACAAAAAGAAAACCGACTTCATAGCGGGAAAAACAAACGAAAATAAACAATCTAGTACTAAAAAGTACGAAATAAGGTTTTTAATTGAATATGAGTACTGTGATTAATACCTTAGCAATTTCTTTATTCCACACGCGTCAGTTCAACCTACCTAAATATTAAAATTCTCTTAAATTAATTTTTGAGTCGGTGCCAGTCAAACAAAAGTGAATTCACCCTACTATCTATCTCTGATTATTACAATCAAAACACTATATATCTATCGCCTAACGTTCTAAATGGTAATACGTACAAAAATAAATTTACCCTACAACTACAAGGTATCCTATATTGTACATGTGTATGAAGTGCGAAATACACACTTATTATTGTCAATCATCCCGCAGGCTGGCACCGGCTCACAAATTAATTTAAGAGAATTTTAATATTTAGGTAGGTTGAACTGACGCGTGTGGAATAAAGAAATTGCTAAGGTATTAATCACAGTACTCATATTCAATTAAAAACCTTATTTCGTACTTTTTAGTACTAGATTGTTTATTTTCGTTTGTTTTTCCCGCTATGAAGTCGGTTTTCTTTTTGTTAATTTACACGTTCAAGTAGTGTTTGCGTTTCCTACCTCCGAATTTTAACTAATTCGGACGGCCACTTGTCTACCTTTTCAGATAGAATGCAAATGTTGGAAACGCCTAACTATCACATAATTTAATGTTTTTTGACATGAATTCCTCATGTGGGGATTATTACTCATAAATAAAAGATGTTATTAAAGGAAAGAAAAATTTCGACACTGGCGGGGTTCGAACCCCGCCAGTGTCGAAATTTTTCTTTCCTTTAATAACATCTTTTATTTATGAGGTTAAATTAAGGTTGTTGGTGATGGGTCTCCAACCGCATCGCCCAAAAATTCCTTAAAAGCCCCAATACCGTTAGTCGCCTCTTACGTACACCCACCGGAAGAAATGGAGTAGTGCTAATCTAAGCCGACACTACACGGCCACACTAGGGGATACACGCATAACTAAAAACAGTTATGTTACTGCTACACAATTATGGGAGTTGAAATTGATTCAATAGATGAAACGCGTTTCTCGATCAACTTTTTACTTGATATCGAGTTTAGTTAACGAACCGTAATTTACTATAGCAACTCATGCACGCTACACTGTATGATCGAGTTACACGTAGGTATGTGGTGGTATGTTCTGTTGCAGCTGTTACAGTGTATTTATAGAAGAAGCCGGCCTCTATCAAAAGACTACATTGTACAAATAAAAATTGGGTGTTCTGTGCACCAGTAAACAAAATCAAGTGGTTTTCAGAAGTTAATAGGCAGAAAAATATTTAGTATCTTTTCTTTAAAATAAAGAATATTTGGTGATGGGTCTCCAGCCACATTGCTCGAAAGCACTCTTTCATAACAATGCTGAAAGTAAATACTTCAGGAGACAGCTTTTAGCATTGTCGGTTTATTCTCGTTGCCATTTAACGTCGGTTTGACTGGGGTGATTGGGACGATTGTATGTTAACATTCACTTAAAGGTGCCACGGCCTAAACTGTATAAAAAATATTTTTTTTATAATTTTGTTTATTTATTATATTTAGCAACCGTGATAGCCCAGTGGGTAGAACACTCGGTTATCGTGCAAACGACTAGTGTTCAAATCCTGGGTTGGGCCTACACCAATTTGTCTTTTCTAAAGACATATGTGTGGTTAATTTATCATGGTTGTTAACGGTGAGGGAAAACATCGTGAGGAAACCCACATAGCTGAGTTGTACTTAGTCATGTGACAGTGTATTCGTACAAAACGGCGATAGGCCTGCCCCCTATCACGTGAGTACACTGTCCATGCAAAACGTGGGTACTCTGAACACCAGGTGACAAAGTCACGTGATGTTCAGAAGTATTAGTACCTCTGCCAACCCCTTCGGGAATATTCGGCGTGAACGTTTATTTATGTATTATGTACGTTATTATATTTAATGAAATCCTCTGTTTCATTAAATATAAAATATTAGGACGTAGTTTCAAAAGACCCTGGCTGCGGGTATTTCATCTCGGATCGTTTTTTATCCTGTTTTTACTTTAATGAGGATATGTATTGCTGCTGATCTGAAAAGATATCCACAAAACTCGCACCGTTAGTATTGATTACTCTGCACTGGCTTTGAAAATTTGCATTATTGCATTTTTTTTATATATTGTGAAACTGGATGAACGACTAAGTTGCGTAGCAATGACGGATGATATGGAAATAGAAGATGCTTGGACTTTTCTCAAATCTGCAGTAATTGAATGTGCGACAGAAGTTTGTGGATTGAGCAAACGGAAAAATCGACCATCATCAAGTTGGTGGGATAAAAGTGTGAAAGATGCTGTGAATGAAAAGAAGTAAGCCTGGCTCGATTTACTAGTAATCAAAGCTAGTAAACGAATGAATGTGTGTATAAATGATGACGAAGTTGAGAGATTTGAAGATGAATATAAGAGAATAAAGAGAGTGGTTAAGACCTAACCTAGTCGATGACCTTGACATTGAAAGGGAACGCAGAGCACTGTCGGTTAGATGTAACATGTTGTCGCGCAGATATGCACGGTATTCAAGGGACGTAAAAATCTTGCTCTTCAAGGCTTACTGTCAAACATTGCACATCTGCAGTCTGTAGAG
The DNA here is from genome assembly GCA_963576735.1 of Bedellia somnulentella. Lineage (NCBI taxonomy): Eukaryota > Metazoa > Arthropoda > Insecta > Lepidoptera > Bedelliidae > Bedellia > Bedellia somnulentella. The sequence continues at coordinate 200,763 of CAUYWD010000410.1, read as the reverse complement.
TAATGGGCTATTTGACAGGTTTTTAAAATCCGTTTTATATGATGTAGTAGAGTTTAAAGAACCCAGTAAAAGTTATATTTTTTTTAAATCTGGTGCACATTTGAAAAATATCAAATAAAAAATTGAAAATTCAAATAGCGCGTCAAAACACTATTTTGACAATATGGCGCTGCAAACGGGTCAGTGACGTCACTTGCCTGTATTTGGTCTGTGGCAACCAACGAGCCACGAGGTTTCTTTACAGGCATGTGACGTCATCATAAACTCGACCATTCAAGGACGTTTTGTGTCACGTGACAAAAGTTAAAAAATTTGAATTTTTATTTATGGATTTTTATAGAAATCAATTATTATTTTCAACTTACGTAAATAAATAACAATTTTTAAACTCTTAATTTATACTGATGACAGCAATTGACACTTTATTTCTCGCATTGTCAAATAGCCTATTATACAAAAAAATCTTACAGTGCTCTGCGAGTCTAATACAACAATGCCTTCAGGAGTTTGTTGGGGCTGCCATGGCGCTGTAGTGCCTCGGGAATGTTTGCTGAGTCAAGCACTGACGGTTTTCATGCCGTGATTCGTAAACGAGTAGCTTCCATGTGAGAGAGGGTCAAGGGTAGCACCAATACACTCCTGAGGGTGATTACAGAAAAGGTAGATGTGTAAGATTTTTAATAATGTCGTGAATTTTATTTTAATTTCTTTGTGTTGGTCTCACCTGTATATGGAATGTTTTAATTTCCGAAATAAATGATTATTATTTTGGGCATGATTTTTAGTTCCTCGCCTCTACCATGGCCGAAACAGAAAATTAGAATTTTAAAATGGGAGAGGCGGTACTCCCCGACAAGAGCACAGTCGGTCGGGGTCAGGGACTCAGGTTCAAGAACCGACGAACAATCCGAGCCGTATCGAGCAGCACCGCCTTCTGCATTTGTGCTGGAACCGACACGCCACAGAAATCCAACCGCCTAAAGTTGGTCGCCAGGCTGGTTGGAATTAACCCATTCGCGGACAAAACAATTGGGATTATTTCTGTCGAAGTCACACCCCACATGTCGGTGATCTCGTGAGCCAGATCGAGATATTTCCGACGCTTCTCGGTGTCGGCTTTCACGAGACCCTCGTCATGAGGGATAGTGACATCCACTAGAAATACCCGCGACTGCGACCGATCCCATACCACGATATCAGGCTTATTCGCTAGAATAGTCCTGTCCGTGATAACGGATCGGTCCCAATAGATTTTGGCACGGTAGTTTTATAGGATTGGCTCCGGCAGATACTTGTAATACGGCAGCCTCTGTTGCAAGAGTCCGTATTTTAGAGCGAGCTCCTGATACAGGATTTTGGCTGCTTGGTTGTGTCTGTGCAAGTACTCAGTGTTAGTAAGAGCCGAACAACCGGAAATAACATGCCTAAGTGACTCTCCGGGACGGCCACATGCTCGACAAACGTCTGTGGTACCGTCCTTTAGGATGTATTTCCGATAGTTCCGCGTCTTGATAATCTGGTCCTGTATTGCGCAGACAAAACGGTTACCCCAAAAAGGTCCCCGAAACGCAGCCAATGCAGGGAGGCTTTACGGTCCACGAAAGGTTCGTGAAGTACCTTGTAAAACCTCCCGTGCAGCTCCTTCTCTTTCCATACGGACTCCCGATCAGAGGTGCTAAGTACCTCCGGGGTTTGCCAATCCTGTGAGGCCAACGATAAGGGAGTCAGTCCTTTATCACTAGCGACCACCTCCCCCCGAATACTATCATCCGTCATCGTCAAAAAATAGTTTCTGAGGCTGCATACCTCGCGGTTGCGCATGGTTTTGGCACTCAAGAGGCCTCGACCACCACACTTCCGCGGGATATACAATCTCATAACCGACGATCTCGGATGATGCATTCGATGAGAGGTCATCGTCGTGCGGACTCGTCTGTCCAGAGCGTCTAGTTCGGACTGAGTCCATCTGAGCACGCCAAACGTGTACATCAGTACAGGCATGACCCAGGAGTTAATGGCTCGGATTTTATTAACGCCTGACAAGTAGCTATTAAGCACACTTTTCAGGCGTTCATAAAACTCCTCGCAAACACCCTGTTTCACGTCTGCCACCTTCACACCGATGGTTTGTGACATGCCCAGATACCGGTATGTTTCAGCCTCGGAGAGTGCCCTCAAATGATTGGTGCCGACATCGACACCATCAGAGTGCACGACATGCCCCTTCTCGACATGAATGACCGCACACTTATCGACCCCGAGCTCCATCTTGACGGAACCACTGAAATCATTAGTGATCGTCAGTAGCTCCGCCAATCTGTCAGCCGTGGGGGCGTAAAGCTTCAGGTCATCCATGTAAAGGAGATGAGGCAAGCGTGGTCCGCCTCTCCGAAACTGAAAGCCTGTCCCCGAATTCTCCAAGAGTGTACTTAGAGGATTCAGGGCCAAGCAAAACCAAACTGGACTCAGGCAATCGCCCTGGAAAATCCCTCGCCTTATATCAATTTAGTCATCCGCGTCCGTCATCCGCTGACCGTCTAAACTCAGGATCGTTCTCCAGCACCCCATACACTGCCCGAGGAAGTGTCGAACTGCACTATCAATTTTGTACAGCTCGAGGGCCCTCATGAGCCATGAATGAGGTACCGAATCGAACGCCTTCCTGTAGTCTATCCAGCCAGCGGAGAAGTTCCGACGGTTGCGTTTGACCAGTTGGCCTACGACCGCATCGATGAGGAGCAGCTCCTTGCTACCGTGACTACCGCCCCTACATCCGTTCTGAGCTCCAGAGATCACATCGTTATCAACAATGTGTTGAGTAATCTTGGAGCTCAGAACGGATGTCAAGGTCTTGTAAATTGTACAAAGACAAGTAATGGGGCGGTATTGTGATGGATCCGCGGTAGCATCGCTCTTTGGAGCTAAATGAGTGACCCCAGTAGTTAAGAAGTTCGGGAGCGTCCCACTCTCAAGGGCGCTTTGGAACTGACGGGCGAGAGTAGCATGAAAGCGCGTGAATCCCTTCAACCAGTAATGGTGCAATCCGTCCGGCCCCGGACTTTTCCAGTTCGGAGCTTTACGGATCGCAGCCACCACATCCTCCTCGGACATGTTGACGGGGTTCATGGGCGCTATGGGTTCGCACGTTCCCTCGACCGCCTCGAACCATCGGCCCTCTTCGTGATCAACAGGCAGCGACCAAAGCCCACGCCAAAAGGCAACTACATCGGCTTTTTCCGGTCGCTGACCTGTCGAAACCACTTCGGGACGCTCCAAAGTTCTGTAGAACTTCTTCTGGTCACTCATGAAGAGACGATTCTTTTGGTACCTCTTTACCCTTTCAGAATATCGCCTAATTCGCTTACCCCAAGCAGCGATCTTCTGCTTCAGATCATCGATGCGCTCCACCAGTCTACAGGCAAACTCTGGTGAGTTGTCAAAGACATTCTCACAAGGGAATGCCTCCCTGCCAAAGCGCACCACCCCCGGCCTAATGTTGCCTGATCTGAAGGTGGTCAGTTTGCCGATGAGGACCCTGGCCCTTGTGATACGGCTTTCAATCCGCCTCATCCAGGCTGGTCTAGTCCTGGGACTAGTACTGCCAGCCTGGCGGGAGCCAACAGCTCTTGTTGGCGGCATCCTGACGCCGACAATTTGACAAACTGTCATTGCGGCGCCAAAGAGAATTGAATCCGTATCCCAAAGGTCCATGCTGCTCTCTAAAAATGAGGGCAGCATGTTATTGACGGCCTCAACGACATCCCGAACCTTGATGCTGAGAGGAACTCGAGGCAGCCTTGGCCTCCTTTCGAGAGGCACTTGGCGATATTCCAGGATCGTCTCTTCGAGTGCGCTCCTCACCAAATCCAAATCCAGGGATACTGTTCCCCAATCGCTTTCCGCACCACCCACATCCGGCAGGTTAGCAATTGGCTCCCTCCGTACTTCCCGTTCAGGGACTGGAGGGAGAACCTGCAAAGGTGGCTCTTCGTCTAGCGGGCGAACAGCCTCGCGTCGCAATTGTTCGAGTTCGGTAGTGCTAAAAAGTTCTGAGCGCTGTATGTACCGAACTCGATCCGCCAGGTTTTGTTCTGTGACGGTCAAATTGGGCTCCAGCCGCAGAAATTCGCGGTACATTGCTGCCCGATAACCCGTCCGCCCAGTTCTTGATCCTGAGGTCCTAAGGTAGGCCCGCATGGCATTTCTATTCATATCGACCGTCCATGCCATGCGGAGCCTAGCTCCACCAGCGGCGGGCACCGACTGCTGGGACTGAGTTGCCCCAGTCCCAACCGATGCCAAGCCATCTGGTGGCTGAGGTGGTCGCGCAGACCGGCCAGGTGATCGGGCCGGTCTGCGGAGGCTGGGGGACCGCATGCTGCCACGTCCAGCCCCAGCTCCAGACGCGCCCCAGCGATAGCCCCTGGGGAGCGGCCCTATACGCTCATCGTTAGTATTATGTTCCATTTTACGATGAGCGAAGATTCACGCGGGTGTTCGCTCACTTGCCCCGGGGAGACCGTTATTGCTCTATTTTGCGCTGAGACCAATTTGTAGACACGGTCAACACCTACAAACTCAAGCGCTGACTATTTGCATTCCTGGAATGGCACGCTGGTAAACATTTCATCCTGCCATTCCAACAATGGGCCGGGCGGTGGGGTCGTCACATCCCTACGCCTTATGATGATTATTATAGATAACAAGTTAAATTAAAGTTTTGATTTAACTTGGCTCGTTTCCACATACGAGTTATCATGATAATCAACTTATCTGCTAGGTACATTTTAATTTGATTTTGTGGTGAAAATTAGCCAAATTAAATCAAAACTTTAATTTAACTTGTTATCTACTTTGTATTTCAGGATTATCTGCAGTGCTTGGCAACCATTCAGATATCAATCCTTTTGTCTGCGAAGTCTTTTAGTTAACATATTATAAATTTTTGTATTGTATTAGCTTGGCTAACATTTTTTACATTTAAAATGTTTTTGGTGGGATATCATTACTTTTTGTTAAGAAATAAGTTGGTATTTTTTTTTCTGCGTTTGATTTTATACCTACCTTACTATCTATCTACTATTTTAATCAAACAAATCAATGAATTTGGCAAAAGAAACAAACCTACAAACAACCCAATCTAAAAACAATCAGCAAGAAAAAAGCAGAATTTACAACACCGTTACCAGCTGTAACTCATACGACGACGAAGCATAAAACTCAACCTTATAGGCGGGATTTCGCTAGACAAAGACAACCGAACAGCATGGGGTCGCTCGCGCGTATGAGCGCGGCTGGCGTTCGCTTTGGTACGTTCGCAGATCCCGTCATGCCCCGCCCCTGCCCCTCACCCCGCGCGTCTTGCCCTGTGATCTCCTGTGGCCCCACGCTTGTAGCGACGTGGTAGCGACTAAGTTTAAGTTAGTTTATGTTATTTCATGTATGTAATTATCATTATTACAATCATAAATAGTATTATGTTATCAAATATGATTATGAGCGCTGACATTACACAAAATCAAATCATTTTATTTAATTTCCGTAGGTTCAATGATTAGTAGGTATCTATGTATTATGAAAACGCTATCCGATGTTGTGTCATACTGTATGACTCATACAGTGGTCGCCATTCTGCTGACATGAGATAGGTACTAGGTATTATGATACCTATTAATTAGTACGACAGGAATCGAATCTGAGTTTTTATATATTGAAGAAATGTATTGCTATTGTTCGCAACCAACCGGGCTGTGCTAGTACAGTTAGTACCTATACTCATAGTTTGAGTTTTGTAATTGCAAATAACTTTAGCGTCGAAGTTTAATAAATGATCAAGTAAGTATGCATAGCATACCTAAACCTATTCAGAACGGAGTTTTATATTAGCGTCAACAACATTTCATCATGGGATTTATTACGATTTCTATACAAAATGTTCTTGTGAGGGAAATATTGAAAAATCTTAAAAATTCTCCGTTTTCAGATTTTTTCCTTTGTTAATATTTGATCACCGACCTGGATGCCGAATTTAAACTTCCTGGGATATCTGGAAGTGGGTTAGCTTTTTGATCTATATGTCAGTGAGTCACTAAAAAAATCACGATTTTTGGACGATTATATCTTAATAACACTTTGTTATGTATTTATGGAAATTTGGCTACTAGTTTGTTCCCTTGATATCAACAAATGAGCCAAATTTGGTTGGTTTATGTTGATTAGATTTTGAGTTATGATGGTGTAAAAAGTCGCTCCAAATAGAATAATAGAGTTTAAATAATAGAGTTTATTTTTCAAAAGTACACATAATTATCTGACAATAGTACGGTGATCCACGCACTAGGCGTTGCCTGTATCGCATGGATTTTACAGTCTTAATAAAAGTTCATTAAGTATTAATAAAAATAAAAATTACAATTTAAAATAAAGATAGAAAAATTAACTTTAAACAATAAACGAGAGAAATGAGTCTGTTATAAAAAAATACAGTATTTGATATGTATCTATTTACAATACGAGGGCTGCTATTTATGTATCCGGAATAAAAAAAAGAAACAAACATATATCAATTAATATGGTTTTATTGCTTCTCAAAATATTCGCCGCTCAGATCTATACACTTTTGCATGCGTTGAAACCAATTTTCATAGCACTTTTTCCACTCAGACTGAGGTATCTCCAAAACGTGCATTTTGAACGCATCGACTGCCTCTTCGCGGCTCGAAAAACGTTGACCACGTAATTTTTTCTTCACATTTGGAAATAAATAAAAATCATTGGGTGCCAAATCAGGGCTGTACGGCGGATGACCTGTCAATTCGATCTTTTGAGCTTCTAAAAACTGAGTTGTGACGGCCGACCTGTGACAGCTAGCATTGTCGTGATGCAGAATGATTCTACGTTGTCGGTTAGTCTTTCTTATTTGTTCAAAGACTTCCGGCAAACAAATGGTCGTATACCACTCCGAATTAACAGTTTTACGATTCTCTAAAGGCACTGTAGCTACATGGCCATTTATACCAAAAAAACAAGCGACCATTTGCTTCAATGTGCTTTTTGCACGAATAACTTTTGTTGGGTTCGGCTCATCTTGGAACACCCACACCGTGGACTGCTGCTTAGTTTCGGGGTCGTAAGCGTAGATCCAAGATTCGTCACCTGTGTAGATATTATAAACAGCTTTTGACGCACCACGGTTGTATTTTTTTAACATTTCTTTGCACCAATCGACACGAGCCTGTTTTTGATCAATACTCAAGTTGTGCGGAATCCAACGGGAGCAAATTTTTTTTACAGCTAAATGTTCATGAAGTATCTTATGTATGCTCGTCATACTAATGCCCAGAGATGCCTCTATCTCACGATATGTAACATGACGATCTTGAGTTATTAGTTCCCGGACAGCATCGATGTTTTGAGGTACAACGACCGTTTTAGGGCGACCTTCTTTAATTTCATCAGTAAGCTTAGATCGTCCACGATTAAACTCGCTAAACCAGTGATACACAGTGGTCTTTGAGGGTGCTTCATCCCCAAAAGTTGAAGTAAGCTGATCGATGCACTGTTTTTGAGTTAGACCACGCCGAAAATCGTAAAAAATCATGGCACGAAAATGTTCACGAGTTAAATCCATGGTGGTGAAGACACGCAATTTTCAAAATGACGCTACGATGTGAAAACAATTGACAGTCACATAAAAATAAATGTATTCTAAAGCTAAAGAGTTCTATTTTTAAATGATGTAATTACTTTTTAAATTATTGTTCTGTAAGTGGCCAGTTCCGGATACATAAATAGCAGCCCTCGTATTTACAAAATTTATTAATGTTAGATTGAGGAAGTGAATGCGTACGTGTGTATGTGTTTGTATGTGTGTGTGTGTGTGTGTGTGTGTGTGTGTATGTATGTATGTTTGAGTGTGTTTTATGTGAGTTCGTGTGTGCGCGTGCGTGTTATGAGACAACTCTTAATAATGTTTCAGTTTCAATAAAGCTAAGCTTCACCAATTTATTCGAAATTTCCCTTTTACAAACAATTTTGTTACATTCTTTAAGAGCATCGATTTCCTTTACGAATTGGTTGAACAAAAAGGGAGATAGAAATTTTTGGAAGCGTTGGCCAAATGCTGTGCGAACTGTCGGTACAGGTATCTGGAATACACGCTTACTAGAAATATCTTTACGATTGAGGTTATACGATTCTTGATAAGCAGCTAGCATTGCTCTCAGAATGAAAAGTTTACGAACACTTAAAAAATTCGATTCTTCGTACAGAGCTGCAGTACTTTACCGTCTGGGTCTTCTCAACATTGTCTTCAGCACCGCTCGCTGGGCTCTCTCCAGAACAATCATTACTGAAGTTGCACATCCTCCCCAGACCAAAATACAGTAGTTGAGAATGGATTGGCATAGAGACATGTAGACTGTACGTAGTATGTTACCGTTGGTAACTTCACGTAGAGATTTCATGACAAAAATTAGTTTTCTTACGCGAGCAGCCGTGATACTAACATGTTCCTTAAAATTTAAATTTTCGTCAATTATGATGCCGAGATATTTAACGAACTTCGCTTTTTTTATAGAGCCGCATGAACAATTTTGTGACCAGTTATTATTTTGAGGGAGACCGCAAGATGATAAATGGATTTTAAGGGGATTGATATTAGAGGGTGGCGCCGAAGACCTGGTTTTGTGAAAGTAGACAGCATACGTTTTCAGCACATTTAGAGTCAACAGATTTTTCTTAAGCCATCCCGTGACTTTATTGAGTCCTACTTGTGCAAGTTCGCTAGTTGTTTGCCAAGATTTTCCGTGAAATATAATAGCTGTATCGTCGGCGTAGCACACAAAGTCAGCGTCCACTGTCCCCATGCACGTTATATCGTTAATATAAATAAGGAAGAGTGTAGGCCCAAGTATGCTGCCCTGTGGCACGCCGAACGACACATCACGAAGGTGGCTTACGTGGTTACCTAACTGAGTGCACTGATTTCTACTACTTAGATAACTCTGAAACCAGTCGTATGCGATGCCTCGGATCCCAAGAGCTTCCATTTTCTTGAGTAATATGCTCATTGATACCGTGTCGAAAGCCTTGGCTAGATCTAGAAAAATACCGATTGATTTATAACCTCGGTCTAAATGCGTCGACACTATATCGACTAAAAGTTTGGTAGCATCCTCGGTTGATCGTCCCTTACGGAATCCGAATTGTCTCTTCGTTAGTAGTTCATTTGACTCCAAATAATTCACCAATCGATCATTTATTAATCGCTCTAGTAGTTTGGAGAAAACCCCTAGCAATGAGATAGGGCGGTAGTTTCCAACAACATCTCTCTCCCCTGATTTGTGAATGGGTTTCACGAGAGCGGTTTTCCACTGCGTGGGAAAAACACCATCAGATATACTCTTATTGAAAATATCGGCCAGTGGAGCAGCAATAATGGGCGCAATTTCTTTTAAAAGTTTATTATTTATTTGGTCTATACCTGGAGCCTTCTCCGGGTCTAAACAGCGAATAAGACTTAATACCTCTTCTGTGTCTGTTGGTGATAGAAATAGAGAATGCATTAGTGCGTGCTTGTTGGTGTTTACTTTGCTGGCTAGTGACTGCTGTGTTTCTTTTAATTCGCTCAAAGTATTGTCTGCCAAAGCTTGTCCCACGTTTGCGAAATAATCATTGACACAATTAACTGACGCGGAAGGTGAATCCTTGATCAAAGTCAGAGCCTCTGTGTTTACTTTTTGTTTAGATCTATTAGCGATGGTGTTTATAGTGCTCCAAAGTTTCTTAGGACATTTCTGGTTTCTTGTCAGCTTTTTTTCGTAGTATTGAGCTTTGACTTTCCTAAGCAAGCTGTTGTGAAAGTTTCTATAACGGGTGTATACATGTTTAGCAATTGGGTTGTCAGGATTATTTCTGAAGTCTGAGTGAAGCTTATCTCTATTTTGGGAGCATTTCAGGAGGCCAGGAGTAATCCAGGGTGCCAAAATTATTTTTTTATGTGGGACTTTTACACTTGCAGTATGTTTTTTCACAATAGTCACAATCTCATCTGTAAATTTTTTGACTGATTCTTCCAATGATAAGTTGCTAGTGATAGAGCTCCAGTCTAGCATAGTTAGTTCACTTTTTATCATGTCAAAATCAATTCTTATTTTATTTTTGGTAGCTAGTTTTTTGGAAAATTGTTTTAGTTTCACACCCGCTATAGTAACGTCATGATCGGTCAGGTCACTAAAATATATTATTGATTCAGCTTCACAAGACGATGGAATGAAGATGTGATCAAGAGCTGCTTTTCCTCTGGTAGGCTTATCGATAGCTGATATCAATCCAAGTCCAGACATAACTTCTATGTAGTCAGAAGCTTGTCTGCTATCAACGGCTGGACCGTAAATATCAATATTCATGTCCCCACAAACAAAGAGAAATGAGTTTCGATTATTGGAGTTTAGTGCGAGGTCAAGAGTATCGATGAAGTTATCTGGATTACTATAGCATGGTGGACGATAGATACCGACAACGGAAAAATGGTTTTGAACATTCACCAGAATGCAGTTTGCATCCATCACCTCAAGTTCGATACAGTTTGCTGTCCAGCCATTTTTAATGTATACTACAACGCCGCAAGATTTGTTGATGTATTTGGTGGAGTTAAAAGATGTGTATCCACTTAAGGTATTTACAATTGACGAATTGTTAAGCCAACATTCACTCAACACGATGACATCAAAATTGCAATCCAATCTTTTTAACATTAATGTAAGTTGGTCAAAATTATGCTTTAAACTTCTAATATTAGCGTTAAGAATTTTGACTTCATATTTATTCAGAATGTTTCCACATTTAACGGGATTCTCGATAGTATGGTAAATGGTTCGTGTAATATACACATACGGTGCGCGCTCGCCGCCTTGGCTTGGCTTGACGCACTGCCGTGCGTCTTGATCTTAGCATATTTAGCGATGGAGTATTTTTTGACGAATAGATTGTTTGCTGCTAGCCCTGTGGCCTGTGCAGCTTCACCATGACTTTACGTGTGCCGGGCAGCTGAGGGCCGCCCTGGCCCGGCAAAGGAGTGTTGTCGGCGTGGAGAGCCCCAGGCGGCGATATATTCACAGCCTCTTCAACACTAATCGCTGTATTACTGCGAATTTATATTATAAAGCTTGATAAAGTACACTCGTAAACCTACCTCACAAATCACTGTTTTCATTGCTGAAAACCTATAAAAATGGTTTGCTAGTTTAAGAGTTTATAGCGTTAAGACAGACAGTAGAAATTATTTCAGTAATATTTACAAATACAACGTTCTTTTTCGATATATGGAAATTTAATTTTTTCGTCACTGGTTACTTTCGCAGCTATTATTCATAATTTATCGAATTATATTTTGTTGAAATTGAAAACGTTGTTGCTAAGGCGGACGTCCGAATTGAAAAGAATAAAAGAGATACATTTATTATTATTTTGGGCATGACTTTTAGTTCCTCGCCTCTCCCATGGCCGAAAAAGAAAATATAAATTTTAAATGGGAGAGGCGGTACTCCCCGACAAAAGAACAGTCGGTCGGGGTCAGGGAGTCAGGTTCAAGAACCGACGGACGATCCGAGCCGTATCAAGCAGCACCGCTTGCTGCATTTGTGCTGGAACCGACACGCCACAGAAATCCAACCGCCTCAAGTTGGTCGCGAGGCTGGTTGGAATTAACCCGTTCGCGGACAAAACAATTGGGATTATGTCTGTCGAAGTCCCACCCCACATGTCGGTGATCTCGTGGCTTTCACGAGACCCTCGTCATGAGGGATAGTGACATCCACTAGAAATACCCTCGACTGCGACCGATCCCATACCACGATATCAGGCTTATTCGCTAGAATAGTCCTGTCCGTGATAACGGATCGGTCCCAATAGATTTTGGCACGGTTGTTTTCTAGGATTGGCTCCGGCAGATACTTGTAATACGGCAGCCTCTGTTGCAAGAGTCCGTATTTTAGAGCGAGCTCCTGATGCAGGATTTTGGCTGCTTGGTTGTGTCTGTGCAAGTACTCAGTGTTAGCAAGAGCCGAACAACCGGAAATAACATGCCTAAGTGACTCTCCGGGACGGCCACATGCTCGACAAACGTCTGTGGTTTATTATTATTATATTTCTGTAAGCGCTATCATCATTTTAATATGAAATATCCAATCTACTTATTTTGAAATGTGAAATAGGGATGGTATTTTATTAGAGGACGGCCTCGTACAAAATATGGAAAACGATCTTTTAGAGGCGGGGTCCGTAGTAAGAAGAATAAAAGAGCATTTTATGAGAAGAATAATGAATGTAAGGAAAGCAAGAGAGATTTGATAAGATCGTGCTAAGTGACGGTAGATAGTTTCTACCATTGGGGAATTTGAATAATGATTATTAGTATTAGTAGGTAAGTAATTTTGAAATAATATTGAATATATTTAAGTTAATTCACTCGATAAAATACTAAACAATTACTTACTAGGTACTTGTCAGTCATTTTTCTAATACTTTTTGATTTCTCAAGCTCGCCATAGTTTCTCATAGGTCGAAAAGTGTGATGGAGAGACCCACTACAGTACGATAACTCTTCGTGAAGTATACAAACAATTCTTCGTGAACAAAATAGTGCATCTGAGAAAAAGAGATGGCTAATATAAGTTGGTTTCTCATTGAATTATGGCGTTTTAATTATATTTTTTTTCTGTGAAGTGAGCCGTATTTAAAATGCCGGTAGTATATGTATCTACTCTGTGGAAAGCGCCGCCATTAGGTATCTTTTTCATATCTATATATCTAAAGCACTGACCTCCATTATACTATATAAGTACGCACTTATATAGTATAATGGAGGTCAGTGATCTAAAGGTAAAAACTGGATAAACCACCAGATAAGTTATTAACAAGAAGGGTTTACTATTTTATTATTGTCTCTGAACTATATTTGTTTGGTAGACATGACAATGACAATCTTACAACTACATCGTTTGTGTTGTTGTTGACATTTATTATTTGGTTAGGCTTCAATAAAATAGATTGAATATTTTAAGATTATATTTGAGTCAAATAAGCTTGACAGTAATTGCGAAGAAGTTTTAACTTATAACTTATAAATAATCTTGCAAACGGAATATAAAGCAATATCCAAATTATTTATGGCCAGCAAGATGATGTCGAGAACTTCTAAAGATAAACGTTCCAGCACAGCAAAGATCCATGCAGATGCCAGAAATAAAGCTGATAAAAATCTACCCAAGTATCCCAGTTTTGACAACTGCCTCTCCTACCTTTGCTTCAAATATAAGGTTGCTCCAACTATTGTCTGTGAGAGGACTGAATCTGGTAGTATATTATTTTAAATAATTTGACATGCATACATACATATACTCACGGCCATAAATCCCTAGAAAGCGTAGCCTAGGGGTAGTTTCCTAAAAAAAAAGTACTCACGATTTTAACGATGTTGATATTTTATAGGTACAGCAATAAAAAAGTCTCAATCAATGAGCGAAAAAACGGAAGAGCAAAAAGTGTCAAATGAGGAAGTACAGAGTGCTAAAGAAGTGTTCAGTACTGAAATATTGCCACCGCATACCACGCTCTACTGTACGTACGGTGATAGGAATCAACTGACTGAGCTGAAAATAATAAACGATCGGGCCATTACTAGGGAGACATTCTTCCTAATCAGTTTGATCGATAAATGGTATCCTACTCTAAACAAAATCACTATCAAAAACTGTGCAGTAGTTGTAGAAATGCTAAGAGATTTGTCGACGTTAATCAGTCATAATAATATTACGGAGGTGTGTCTGGACGATTCTCGATGTCACGGAGATTTCTCAGTTCTTCTGAACGTTTCAGGACTTAAGATACTGTCTCTTTGTAGGTGAGTTGTATTCTATTTAATAGCTACGAACAAATGATAAATTCATCAGTATTTCTAACTTGTACTGGTGGCACTTTCGAATATAATTTAATAAATAATATTTTCTAATGTCATTAAAGTTGTTACATGTTACGTTCACATCGTGATAAAAATCCACAAAGCCAAGTTGAGCTTAGTCACGTGACAGTGTTTTCGGACTAAGTCACGATTAACCTACAATATGTGTGTACTCTGAGCACGGTGACAATAATGTCACGTAACGTTCGGAAGATTTGGGTCTTTTTAATCTCTTAATATAGACTCAAGGGTCAAAACCAAAAAAATACTTATAAAATTGAATAATTATAATAACGGTTAGATTTCGGTTGTACAAGCTAACACATAGTAAAGATAAAATTATATTATTACTAGCTTTTTGCCCGCGACTACGTCCGCGTGGACTAAATTTCCGGTTTACATCCAAAATACCAAAACACTATCTTAACTTCTGTTTTTTTTTATATTTCTATTCCCGCGGGCGTTGTAATAGATACAAAGAATTGAGACTTTTTAAATGATTATTGGGCGATGCAGTTGGAGACCCATTGACTACCTTTTCCCCATTCAATTTCCAAAAGTGGATAAAGAATTACTATCTAACAAAGAATCACATAGTAATGTGGCTACCCTTTTTTGGGATTTATAGCCGTTAGTATTTACTCACGAATGATTGATAGATGAATTTCATATATTCTTTTTTGTAGTGGTTATATCAGTACTGTCTGTAGTGTAACTGCTGTGTAGTGTCGACTTAGAATAGCACTACCCCATTTCTTCCAGTGGGTGTACGTAAGAGGCGACAAACGGTATTGGGGCTTTTTAAGGGATGTTTGGGCGATGCGGTTGGAGACTGCCAAACTGCTATCCATACTTAGTAAAGATATTCTCATTTTTGAACATAGAAACTTGGTACAAAATGGGTTGTTTTATGATTCTCATGAACAATTAAAAAGGTTTTTTGGAACTCACCCTCTAAGGTATTGATATATAGTATACAGATTTTTGACATTTCTGTATCTAGAAATTTGAAACTTTATGCGATTGACTGATATACATACATACATATACTCACGGCTATAAATCCCTAGGAGGGGTAGCCAGAGCTAAGGATTTAGAAATTCCTCAGCCACTTTTGGAAAGTTAAGTGGGGAAAAGGTGGTAAAATAAAGTTTGTTGGTGATGGGTCTCCAATCTTATCGCCCAAAAATCCCTTAGGAAGCCCCGACGCCCTAAGTTACCTCTTACAAACACCCAAGGGAACTGGGGTATAGTGCTATTCTAAGCCGACAGTACACAGATAAATATATAAATTAAATAATTGTATAAACCTTAATAGTTTTTCATCTATTTTGCCATTTGGCTGAAAATCCCTACAAATAGTTGCCTTTCTGTGGGCAACCATATCGCCAACCAAATTTTAGAATGATTACATTTCCCTTCACCCTTTGTTATGTAACATTAGAAATTATACAAGATAGTGGTGCTATTTAATAATGAATCAACATACAACATTCACTTTATAAATGTTTTAAAACTCATTTTCAGGTGTTCTATTGAAGATGACGTATGCGAGAAAATTGCCACAAAAATAAATTACGCGGGATCTTGTGGAAAAACTCTACAACATTTAAATCTTACTTCAAATTTTATTACTAACCGAGGAGCAAAGTGTTTAGGCGCAGCTCTAAAATCTAACCGCTCACTAAGATATTTAAACGTATCTGGAAACTGGATATCGGACGATGGGGCTGTTGCAATACTTAACGCATTATCTGAGTTCCCACTATCATTTGACGACATCAAAAGTGGCAGAGAAGAATCAATGAATTTCTTAAAAAGGGAAATGGCCGTTTTCCTGCGACATTATTTGACGCTAAAAAATCCTTTAGCAAAGGATCCAATGAAGGAAGTAAAAGATAATATTCGAATGTCGGCAAGAAAATCTACTAGGAAAACTCTGACCGAGGATGATCGACTGCAATTAAAAGCGCAAGAATTAACCTCATTAGAAATGGGAAAATTTTTTCATCCTTTCGCTAAAAAATTCACTCGTTTTGATTCTGGCGTTTGGCACTGTTTGGGAAATTACTCTTTGTGCTATCTTAATTTAGCTTATAACAATCTGCACTATTTGTCAATGAAGGCTCTGAAGTTTGTGTTGCAGCAGCAGAAACAACAAGTGAAGAGTGAGGATGGAACGGGATTAATGAGGGTTGTGTTGAATGGCAATCCAATACCAGAATGTGTTGAAGAGGTTGAAATACGGAATTTGTTGGATGAAAAGATTACTTTATACGCTCAGCCGGCTCCAAAAACAGTGAAACTTAAATAAGAATATTTTAACTCTTAGTTATTTAATAAAATATAGATATTTTGAAATAAAAATGTTTTATTTACAAAACAAGAGTAATGTTAAGTCTGAAACAGAATATTAGGCCAGTTCAGACAACTAATTAACCCTAATTGTACTGCATATTGTGTGTTTTTGGGGCATCCCATTAGTTCCCCAAGATTAAATTCTATAAAAAAGAGTTTCACGTCGTCAAACTGAAATATTTAACTGACCCGTTGAGGGTCTCTGTCATGCGATGAGAAGAAAGGTGTTTTTCATAGTGTCCCCACAATATTTTCACTTTACAAACTTTAAGTTTATAAGTATAGTAGTTTTCGCTGAGCATTGATTCTGAGTCAGTCAGTCCGTCTTGTCTTGCGCTTTCTGCAAGCGTGTCAATTTGTCCCTGCAGTTGCTCAGTAATTTTAAAGTTGTATTATCTTCTAAGATGTTAATTTAATAGCTGTGATAGCCCAGTGGGTAGAACACTCGGTTATCGTGCAAACGACTAGTGTTCAAATCCTGGGTCGGGCCTACACCAATTTGTCTTTTCTAAAGACATATGTGTGGATAATTTATCATGGTTGTTAACGGTGAGGGAAAACATCGTGAGGAAACCCACATGGCTGAGTTGTACTTAGTCATGTGACAGTGTATTCGTACAAAACGGCGATAGGCCTGCCCCCTATCACGTGAGTACACTGTCCATGCAAAACGTGGGTACTCTGAACACCAGGTGACGAAGTCACGTGATGTTCAGAAGTATTAGTACCTCTGCCAACCCCTTCGGGGAAATTCGGCGTGAACGTTTATGCTTATTATGCTTATGCTATGTTAATTTAAATTAAGTAATGTCAAAGACAATTTTGTTCACAATAAAATACTCTTAATCAACAACACATTTATTTGGATGAGGATTAATATTATGTTGATAAAACATTAGGGCGAATAATTCGGTATGCAAAGTTTTTTTTTGGTATTTATTAAATATTTTTATTCGATAGTAAACACGAAAATAAAAAACTAATTTGAATATTTTACATTTATAATGAGTAATTGTAAAGTTATGATTTTTTAAAGATTGTTCAACTTTTGTACTTAATGACGTCATCGATCGATAAAATCACGTAGCGACATGCAAATGAAGCGAAATATTTTATAAAAATGTTGCTGATTGCAAAACATATCACGAATTTGTGATGTCAAATGAAATTATCACGATATTATACTAAAAAAACCCATGACTTTCGATATTTTATTAATAAACTGCAAAACCGTATGTCTTTGAAACAACATTGAAGGTCAAACACTGTTACAGTTTTATGATAAAATAACAGTCATCTTAGCTTCATAATTTAATGTTTTTTGACATGAATTCCTCATGTGCGGATTATTACTCATAAATTTTTTCTTTCCTTTAATAACATCTTTTATTTATGAGTAATAATCCCCACATGAGGAATTCATGTCAAAAAACATTAAATTATGTGATAGTTAGGCGTTTCCAACATTTGCATTCTATCTGAAAAGGTTGACAAGTGGCCGTCCGAATTAGTTAAAATTCGGAGGTAGGAAACGCAAACACTACTTGAACGTGTAAAAAAAGAAACAAAGGATAGAGAAATTTCGCGCTGGATGCCAACTGACACTGTAGCTCAGTTGGCAGAGCGACGGGGGCGTATACCCGAAGGTCGCGGGTTCGAACCCCGCCAGTGTCGAATTTTTTCTTTCCTTTAATAACATCTTTAATTTATGAGTAATAATCCCCACATGAGGAATTCATGTCAAAAAACATTAAATTATGTGATAGTTAGGCGTTTCCAACATTTGCATTCTATCTGAAAAGGTAGACAAGTGGCCGTCCGAATTAGTTAAAATTCGGAGGTAGGAAACGCAAACACTACTTGAACGTGTAAAAAAAGAAACAAAGGATAGAGAAATTTCGCGCTGGATGCCAACTGACACTGTAGCTCAGTTGGCAGAGCGACGGGGGCGTATACCCGAAGGTCGCGGGTTCGAACCCCGCCAGTGTCGAAATTTTTCTTTCCTTTAATAACATCTTTTATATATGAGCATCTTAGCTTCAATTGATATAATCTCAAGAAAATATTGTTTATAACCAACCATAATACCTCGAAATGATTTTGTTATCAGCATCACTTTAGTAAAACTTTGCATACCGAATTGGCAATAATGCTTTAATTTCGACCAAATCTGACTACCATAAAAATGGTTATAGTGAGTCAATTTTAAAAGATAGACATATACTGTAATTTTTTTAGATCGTTTTAAGAGGAATAATTCTTTCATACATACTTTTTGGGTAACTCAAACCATTTACGAAGCGCACACAACGGAAGCCTTAAAATATGAATAATTATACCCGTTTTTGCAACATTTTTCACTGATTCTTTGCTCCTATTAGTCGCAGCGTGATTATATATAGCTTTACTATTTGACTCTAAGCTGTTGTTTGATAAACACGTGGACAGTATAGTATCAAAGTCATCAAAAGCTCTGGGATTCTTGATGAGAACTTGCGCTAGTTTTGATAATATCAAAGCTATTAAGATTATTTACTGCTCGTTTGTTAGAAGCCATTTAGAATACGCGTCGCAAGTGTGGAACCCGAACTATAACATCTATATTCGGCGTATCGAGGGTATCCAAAGGAGGTTCCTTCGATATGTTGATTACAAAACGCGACAATATACAGCCGGTTATCATCAGAGATGCATTCGATATCATTTCTTGCCCCTTGAAGCCAGGCGCCGTATAAGTGACATGTGTTACTTGTTTGATATTGTTCGAGGAGTAGTGGATTGTCCCGAGTTGCTTAGCAAAATTTACTTACGCACCAACCAAAAGGCCTTAAGGAAACGACCCGTCTTAAGTGTCCCAAAAGCTAATACCAATTATAGGCGTAACTCATTTCTATTACGTGCATGTACTAAATTTAATGAATCAATAGTAGATTTAGATATTTTCGATACAAGCACTACAAGAGTAAGAAAATTATTAACTAATTTACATTTCGGCCAATAATTTCTACACTAACCTCAACATTATAATTATTTCATTGTTACCTAAATCTTTTTAGTTTTTAGTTCTGTAAGTATTATGTTATTTTGCTATAGGTGAAGATTTGTAAATGGCATTGTGTATTCATAATTAGTATTTTATTGTTTGTATTGGTCTGTTAATCTTCCAAAGAAAATAAAATAAAATAAAATAAATAAAATTTAAGCCTTCCTCAATAAATTGACAATCCAACACAAAAATATTTTTTCAATTTAAGTCGATCGTTCCTGAGATCCTAGCGTTCAAACAAACAAACAAACAAACTCTTCAGCTTTATAATATTAGTATAGATAAGCCACTTATTAATTCGAAACTTCTAAGTGTTTTTACCAATGGATGTCTTGGCAATGATTAAAAGTTCACATTTATAAACCATCTCTTATTTGTTATCCTTATTTCTATACAATACAACACATCCGTTATGTATTTTATATTATTGACATGTCTAACTAATTGGACAAAAAGATAATAAATAATCGAATCCATTCTGTTATACTGCCGAGTATAAGTTTGGACTTTTAGGGCCAGCGCTGACTGCCGGCATGGCATGGCATGGCATGGCAAAGGATTTCGGTACAGATATAGCATTTTTAATCTTATTACCATGAGTATAGAATTCATTTTACTTCATTTTGACACAACGATGCCGACGTTCTGTCGTACCGCGGCCTCCCTCGGCATCGTTGTGTCAAAATGAATTCTATATGCATGGCAATAAGATTAAAAATGCTGTATCTGTACCGAAATCCTTTGCCATGCCATGCCGGCAGTGAGCGCCGGCCCTTATGTCCAATATCAAAGACTAAAACGTTCACGCTGAATATCCCCCAAGGCGTTGACAGAGGTAGTAACTTTTAAACATTACGGGACATTGTCACCTGGTGTTCATAGTACCCACGTTTTTGCTTGGACATTGTAAGTAAAAAAGTAAAGACATTTCTTTGGCAAATTACGCACTTTAACATAACAAAACAGGATGCATTAAAACACACAGATAAAAAAGATATAAAATATTAAATTTATAGTCGCGCATATTGCAAAAAGGGTGTCTTCTTAGCATGTGTGCCTAGAACGGGACATACCATTATCACGAGACAATCACGTGATAGGGGCAGGCCATTCGCCGTTTTTGTACGCATGTACGTATACATTTGCAAAGTATTTTATTCCCCTCAGCAAAAACGTCCAATGCTTTATAGACCTCGTCATCGTTTTTTGTGTTGTTATTTTTTAGCGTAATTTTACGCAATGAGAGGTTTTCCTTTTTTCTTTTTTTCTTCTTCCCTGTTCTCAGGATAGATGGCGCCAGACTTGCTATGTTACTGGTAGGAACGGAACGTCACACCGTTTTTCACACTTGGATGTAATGATATCGTAAAACGGAACGTACATAAAAAAACGTTCTGATTTGAAAGTCTAAATAAATATCAGTTTAAGCCAAGATAGCTTAAAAGTAAATTAACAAAGACGGTATTTATATTTAACATTCTTTTTGTTGTTTAAGAATAAGTCGTTCGTGGTAATATAAGTTACTCTATGGTGATGTGACACATGTTTTAAAAGTTGACATTGGCGAAATTATTGTGGCAACACGATTGAGGCCACGAAGAAAAAAATTAAGTAAGTAACGTAGTCACATCAACGCCATTTACAGAGCTCTAGGAAACTATGTTGTTTTTTTATTTCTCAAAAAGAAAACCTCTCATTGTTCAAACGAGTCTATAATCGGGTTTATGGCTGCCGGCAGGTTCATATAGTTCATGGCTTCTAGCCCGTTTAATACTTTCTGTTTTTCTTTAATGATTTATTCCTTATGGCCAATTTTGAGCATCGCTTTCTCTATCGTCAGCTCGTGTTGCTTCTGATGCAGGTTATTGATGATGTCCAGCGGGTTGTCCAGGCCACCATGGACACTAATTCTAATGGCGCCTTTGAGATTCGAGGACTCTTTGGGTCACTTTTAGGCTTGGAGACAATCTACCTTGCCCTGGTGGAGTACTCCCCTAACTTCTTTGAAGTCCTGTTCATTATCTCCTCCAGTTTTTCCCAGGTGAAAATCATAGAATAGTGTTTACCGTTTGACTTGGCCATCTCGTGATGATTTTAAAACAGATGTAGTAAATTATAAGTATACTAGATGAAAACCCGGCTTTGCTCGGGTGAAATATGACTCATCTCATAATACGCATCTAGGTATAAAATGTAGGTATGTACTTCTGAAGTCATCGGTTCTCAAAGACTATTAAAGGTAAGCAAGGCGTAGATTAAATTATTAAAATATTTTGAAATACAAGTTACAGTATGGCACCCTAAGGCTACTGTGTGTATATGGCATTAGCAGATTCAACAATTAATTACGTCCTTTCTTGTTTTGGTAGAACATACAAAACATTGTGCAAAATATATAATTTACAAGCAAGAATTTTAAAACTAATTATACCTTTAAAAACTAAACATATTCACAAAGACAAGTATGATGAGCTATTTGAATTCTGCAAAGTATTTAATGTTTTCGATAAAGTAAAAATTAATATTATTTCAGCATATCATAAAAAAATTAACAATCTAAGTAGAAACAAAAGAAATGATGATAAGATCTCTGTCATATATGCCGCTGTATTTAAAACCTAAATGAAATAATATGTATGGAGAAAGAGTATGGAGCTACATCATGCCAAATATGCTTAATATAATAATCTACCGAAAACTATTGTAACGAAACTGCAAAATAAAAATAAAATTCAGGTTTTATCTATATTAAAAAATCATTTTCCTATATGCTGTGATGAATAAATGCACATGCGTTTCTTCCAATTATTTAATGAATTGCTA
Source organism: Bedellia somnulentella (assembly GCA_963576735.1). Lineage (NCBI taxonomy): Eukaryota > Metazoa > Arthropoda > Insecta > Lepidoptera > Bedelliidae > Bedellia > Bedellia somnulentella. The sequence continues at coordinate 178,576 of CAUYWD010000410.1, read as the reverse complement.
TTAGAATATAACCATACGTAAATATGGCTATACTTACATACGGCAGCCACCTACTGAGGGCTCAAAACACCGTGACTGCCGAGTTATGACGTTTAGCCAACAGCTAGCTCGCGCGCGAAATGTATATTTTATATTATATTTATTTTTAATAGGAAAGCAACGTTGACATTAAATTTATCCTATGTCATAGACTGAAGGAAACGAATGCATGACTTTTTCTATATGGTTCAAATACTTTTCTTTTATTTCCCAAGCATTTAAAGTTTGTTGATCATTTTGTTCCGCGGCAGCTCCGCTCCATTACAATCTAGCGCCACCACAATGCAACGGCTACTAAATTTGCAATCGACGAAGAGCCCCTCGCTGCATTGTTAAAAAAATAGGTAGTAGGTATTATCAAACAACAAAAGAGACCAAGATAAGACCAATGAAAGATTTTATGAAATACTTACGATTTTCGGCATAATGTGTATAATTAGAACAAATTAATACAAATAGAGACGCAGACACGGTCACTGTCTGGAATAGATATAAGTCACTTATATACGTACATATTCTTACGCCGTTAGTTCCCATTGGGGTAGGCACAGACTATTGATCGCCACTTTGTACGATCCTGACATATTCTGAATAGATATAAGTCAGTCATGAATTATCAACTGAATTCCAACAAACGTGCAAAATTTCCTGCTTGCGCTAGGCTGATTGTAGTTTAGAAGTCTGCGCACTACAATGAGGTGATGCACCACAGCCATTGATATAAATCTACGACTACAGGGGATAAAAGTAAAAGAGTATCTATAATAATCTCAGACCAACTACCTATAGACAGATAACGCGCGTGGCACCCTATATGCCTCTCCTTCGCACAATCGGTGATGACACAAAAACAATTTTGCCTCGCTTGTGATAATTTGGTAAGGCTTTTCTCATGCTTTCAATAACGACAAACATATAATGTTACTGAATATATATGGCAAGTATTCTCAAATAATAAGTTTATAAATAGATAAATTATGAGCAAACAATAAACTAAAATGCAACACATACCTACTAACAAGGACTAATCAATAAATAGACAACAATCACCAGATTTTTGTGTTTTCTTCCCAACAAGTACCACTAAAATCTGTACCATGGCTACTCGGTGGGAATAAAAGCGTAGTTTAATAATCATTCTAATATGGTAATAGATCAATCATATATTTTTTAAAAATAAAACAACTCTTTAAATCAAATATTCATTATGATTTAATACAAGTAACCTTAGTCAAATACACCATAGTTTAATCATCAATCAAAGTTACTGTCTTTTAAACAATATATTTTTTAATTGGTTCCGAATACTTTCCTTGTTCATAGTAAATATCTTATTCACATGATGAACTCTTACTTACATACATACAAACATATACTCACGGCTATAAATTCCTAGAATGGGTAGCCAGAGAGTAGAATCAGAAACTTCCTCAGCCACGGTTAGGTTAGGTTAGGTTTTTTTTTTTAAATGTATGTACCGCTTTTTTCCTCCAATATTAATTCAGAGATTTTTTGTAGCCATACACGGATTGATTACTGTTGTAATTTATATATCCTTGCTCTTTTAAGTGGTGCTGATTAGGTAACAATGTTATTTCAAATCAGCAGTGGTTGAGCAACTTTCCCTGTTTCTTACAATAACTGTACAGTACACAGTACTGTGTCTTAATCTATCTTAAAAATCTAAGATCTTAAAATCTAATTTATAGCAAAAGCTTCTAAGCACTTTTTAGTGCTTCCGTCATCTCTTTAGCGAGGATTTACTTAATTCATTCTGCGCACACATTTCTTTTTCTTTTTTTTTATGTGTTTTTTTGCAAATTTTTTTATATATATATATTTCATTTTTTACTTATTACAACATTATTTATTCTTATTTTCGGTTTTACTAACATATATACCTGCTAATACATTCAAGTATTACTTGTATATATTCTAATGTACATTTTGTGTTATGTATGTGAGATTGCCGTGTAGTGCCGGCTTAGAATGACGCTACCCCTTTCTACCCACGGGTGTCGTAAGAGGCGACTAAGGGTATTGGGGCTTTTTATTGGATTTTTGGGCGATGCGGTTGGAGACCCATCACCAAAAACCTTTATTTTACCGCCTTTTCCCCACTCAACTTCCAAAAGTGGTTGAGGAATTTACAATTCCTTGGCTCTGGCTACCCCTTCTAGGGAATTATAGCCGTGAGTATATGTATGTATGTATGTGAGATGTGGAACAGTTCATGATGTTTGACTTACCTTTTTTATCAGACACTTATTCTGAAAAGGACTTAGGAAATTTAATTTAAACCACGTTTTACACACATATTTTTATTGTTATTTCACACTATGTAATACACATTTATATTGCACGACACATTTTGAACACACACACCATTTTCACTACACTGTCGTATTTTTACACAAAATAGATTGTTTTCATAAGCTTTACTTTAGTAAAGAATTCTCAACTCATTTATCTTTGAGCCTATGTTTAATCACTTCCAGATTTTTCTCGAAAATAACCATTTTGACAATATTGTTTACTGTCAGATATTTATTTTTATTCTTCGTAATTTACTCTCAGCCATTAGTTTTCTGCAAGAAGGTTGCTGGTGATAGGTCGTAGCCTTACAATTTATTTTACTGAATGTTGTTATTTTGAATTGATTACTATAGGGAAATATTGTTTAATTGTTAAAACATTGTTGTAATGATTCTAATTTACTGTCTTTCCTAATTTGTTTTCTAATATATAATCCTAATCACTGAAAATCTCTCTCTGTAATTTGGACTACTTTCTCTGTTACTTCTTTTTAGGAAAGCTTTTAATCCTTTTAAAAAAATAAGTCATTTCAAAGTTTTAAATTGGTCATGCTTGTTCGAAGATTGTGGTATATATTCAGCTCCTGGGTCGATGGGTGGATCATTCTGAAACAAATATTGGAATTGGACACTGAAGACCCATTTCCAAAAGTCGATATCCATCAATAATTTTGGGGAATTACTTTGAATATATACCCCTCCGGAGTCACCACCCCCTTGTCGTCGAGCTGCCTTTATCGACGGGCCTCCTGGAGTCGCAGCCCCTTCTTTTTGAGCTGTCTTAGCCGACGCGGGCTTCCTGAAGTCGTAGCCCCCTTGTCGTCGAGCCCCCTGGAGTCGCAGCCCCCTTGATGTCGAGCTGCATTTACCGACGGGCTTTCCGGAGTCGCAGCCCCCTTGCCAGTCACGTTGAACAGTCCTTGCTGGCGAAGGCACCTGCTGGACACGAGCTGGTCCAGCTAGGATCATCACCCATCGCAGCAGGAGCTGAGCCACAAGCAAGCTGAGTTGTTTTTTTAATACATTTATAACAAGTTTCGTGTTCAGGTTTTTGTTAGATTTTATAATTTAGGATATTTTATTTAAAATGAAGAATATTTCCGTGATACATGATTTCTATGTAAGTTTAACCATTAAGGCTGCACACGCGACGGAAGCTTAAAAAATGGAGTAACTTCTCCCGTTTTCCCAAAATTCCCCTTTACTACTCTGCTGGAAAGTATACAAAAACCTGCCCAGGAGTATGGAAAATAATTGTACCAAGTTTCGTTAAAATCCGTCGAGTAGTTTTTGTTTCCATAAGGAACATACAAACCGACAGACAGACAGACAGACAGACAGACAGACAGACAGACAAAAATTTTACTGATTGCATTTTTGGCATCAGTATCGATCCCTAATCACCACCTGATAGTTATTTTGAAAATATATTTCATATACAGAATTGACCTCTCTACAGATTTATTATAAGTATAGATAAACAGTGTTGTGATATATATATCTTCCATTTATTTTCTATCCTTCCGTTTCCTTTAATATATTTTTTCCTTTAGTTATTTCTGGCTTCTGGGTACAGCATACCAGGAGTTAGAAATAACGCTACAATATTAATTTCTTACTGTTATTTTTGTACAACTATTCAATTCTATGTTTTGTTTCTCAAGCATGCTTGTTTAACAATTTGTACGCAGAATTTCACAAGTTCTTCTCTCTTGTCATTGTTAGCCATTACTTCACTCAGTCAGGTTCTTAACTCTGTAGAGTGCGCACGCGTTCTATCTTGAAAACCAGTGTTTCCTAAACTGCTCACTCAGCGAAAATGTCTTTCTGTCCCAAATGTGCTGACGAAGTAAGTGATGGAGCGGATTGCAGTATTTGCAAAAAGGCTTACCACTACCAATGTGCAGCCATAACAGAAATTGGCTTTAGGAAGTTGGGTGACAAAAGAAAAACGTGGCGCTGTCCGTCTTGTAAACAAGCCCGTACCGCATCTCCTGCCTCATCTGAGACATCTAAGACAAGGGACGTTACTACAAAGGATGTCTCAACGACTGAAATAATGGAAGAAATAAGAGCGCTAGCAATGAAGCTATCCCCGCTTGATTCACTCGTTGCGGATTTCAAGTCTCTCAAAGATGAAATAGGAAATCTCAAACGTAGTATGGATGGCGCCAGTAATTCAGTCAAGGAGTTCTCCAATAAGATGAAGAAAATCGAGTCGAGAATTGAATCCCTGGAGTCTGTCAAGTCAAGTGTGGCAAGTCTACAACTTAAAATAGAGAAAATTGAAAATGATATCGAACTGAGAGACCAGTGGTCACGAAACAACAACATTGAAATAAAGGGTGTTCCGCAAACAAGGGATGAAAATTTATTTGAAGTCCTTATGAAAATTGGTTCAAAGATTAATTATTCTGTTTCAAAAACACAGATTAATTATATTGCACGAATACCTACGAGAGATCCAAACAATATAAAACCAATAATTGTGAGTTTTAATAATAAGTATGTTAAGGAAGACCTGGTTGCCGCGGCTAGATATATTACAGCTGCCTCCCCTATAGTTAGTGCTGATCTTGGATTACCGGGTAAGCACAAAATCTTTATTAATGATCATCTTACAACACGAAATAAAATGCTCTTATTGAAGACGAAGACAATGGCGAAAGAAAGAAATTTTCAATTCGTGTGGGTCAAGCATTCCAAAATCCTGGCAAGAAAGGATACGACATCGCCCATTATCACAATAAAAACAGAAAAAGACTTTTCCAAATTAGTGTAGTTAATTTCTTCACTTATATTTATATTATTGCGTCTTTATTTTTGCTTAATCCATATCACATTGTTTATAGTTTGAGAAGTGCTGTCCGGCCAAACTGGTTCTACGCAGGTGCAATGAACCGGCCGCTTCGCTATTCGAATTGTCTTGTAATGACTGTTGTCGCTATTACCGCCTGTTTGCAAATCACATTAAGAGTCATTATTGTCTGCTTGTCGCTTACACATTGCTATCAGGAGTTCATTGACCGCCTACCTGCCGGTGTTGTGTGCCTTTATAACGTGTTGATTGCTAAATATGATAACGATTTATTTGATTTATTGCTCTGGGTCACTATGTTATCTAACTACATTTTTATAGTTTTACCTTTTATCACAGTTGTGTTCGTTATTATTAATCGGCAATTTCACGTTTACCTACATGTATTTTTATTTTTAATTAGATCATTTTATCATTTTTTCTTTACCATTGAATTTTACACAGATACTTTAGATATAATTTTATAATGAGTGCACTATCAATATATTATCAAAATGTGCGAGGGCTGAGAACCAAGACTAATGAGTTTTTGCGTAATTTACTACTTAACAACTACGATATTATATGTTTGACGGAAACGTGGTTAGTTGATAGTATCTCAAGTAGTGAGTTATTCGATAACAGGTATTTAGTATGGAGGCGTGACCGAAATTACGCGGAAACAAAACAGTCATTAGGGGGAGGAGTGCTTATTGCAGTCAAACGCAAGTTTAGCACAATTGATATGCCGTTATGGCTCTCATCAGCGGAAGATTTGTGGGTCTCCCTCTCAGTACCTCAGGAGGGTAACAAAAAGTATATTATTAATATATGCTCTGTTTATTTATGTCGAGAAAATTTAGGTAATTCTTTTGATACGCAATTAAAAAATTTCTCCGATAAATTGTCTGATATAGTTTTACAAAATCCCAACAATCAGTTCATAGTGCTCGGTGATTTTAATCTCCCTAATATAAGTTGGGACCACCAATTGCCCAACGACATTTTTTAAATTTAAATTAAATTAAATTTAAATTAATTTAAAGAAAGAAAAGACATCTGTAGACTCTCTGTTGAACAACATGTAGAAATCTCATGCATTGAATTGAGCAAGTATATAATTTTGTGTGTATATCGCCCACCCAAAGGTAACTATGACATCTTTGAAGCAGCGATGGAAGATGCTTTGGGGATGGCTTCCCGCAGCTCCAGAGAGGTTGTAGTTTGTGGGGATTTCAATGTTGACTTGTTGGGTGAGGGTCTAGTAAAGGAGAGAATATTGACATTTTTTCAATCATTTAATCTTCTAAATGTATTTAATGAGCCAACCCGAATTACCTCGACCTCTGCAACATGTTTAGATAATATTTATTGCAATTGTGATTACTCCGGTCACTTCCTTTTTGATTGCATTACCTCAGACCACAAGGGTCAATTCATAAATTTAGAATTTACCATCGAAAAGAAAAAGTCAATAGTATGTAGACAGATAACTGAAAAAAAACTTAGCTTATTTGAAAATAATATTAGGTCTAGCATCAGCCCCCCAATGAGAAGCAGTGAATCATTAGAGAATTGTCTTTCATTCATCAATGAGCTAAAAACTGAATTCAACAAAATCTTTAAAACTAAGGTAATACTGTGTAATACAAAATGCTCTTTTGCTGAATGGGCCACCGCTGGAATTAGAATAAGTAGAGATCACCTATATAACATTTATAGAGAAAAGTCCTTTAACTTCAACCAAGATTTTATTATTTATGTCAGAAATTATTCAAAAATTTTCAAAAAAGTTTGTGGTGAAGCTAAATCTAGATGCATAAAACATAAAATTATGAATTCTTCTAACAAGAGTAAGACTGTCTGGAAAATAATTAACAGTGAAACTGGAAAACTAAAGTCCCCACATGATCTCAATTTATTATTAGATAATGAACTGATACAGTCAAAATCACAAATTGCTGACATTTTTGAAAATCATTTTATAAATACCCCCACTCAGACAACAGAGAAATTAAATTCATGTCCCCAGAAAGCTCTTGAGTTGTTGGAACAAAATGTTACCAAAACAACAGCACAGTTTTCTTTCAAGTATGTTGACAATAATGATATAATTAAAAATTTTAAAACTATTAATCTTAAAAAAACCGAAGACATAACAGGAATGTCAGTTTTCGTCATAAACAGAATAATAAATATAATCGCTCCTCATTTAACGATACTTTTTAATAAATGTATAGATATAGGAGAATTTCCAGACTGTATGAAGTTAAGTAGGCCACTACATAAATCAGGAGATAGTCAGGACTTTACCAATTATAGGCCTATTTCTATTTTGCCAGTTCTCAGTAAAGTTTTTGAGAAAATCATGTCCAACCAAATGCTTTCATATTTCAACAATCATAATATATTCCATGACGAGCAATATGGTTTCACCAAAGGTAGGTCTACTGTAGATGCAGGAGTGTCACTAATGAAACATATTTTTAATTCATGGGAAAACTCCCGGGATGCATTAGGTATATTTTGTGACCTCACAAAAGCTTTTGATTGTGTAAAAAAAGAAATAGCGTTGATTAAACTTAAATATTACGGTTTTGACGAGCAAGCACTGAAATTAATGGCATCATATCTTCATAAAAGAACTTTAAAGGTTGATATTAATGGAACCACGTCGGAAGGATCGGAAATAGAGATGGGCGTTCCTCAAGGTTCTATACTTGGCCCATTACTGTTTCTGATTTACATTAATGATTTACCATTTATGGTACAAAAGTATTCTGAGATAGTTATGTTTGCAGATGACACATCTTTAATATTTAATGTAGCGAGATCCTCTACATCTCTTGACGACGTAAATAAAGCTATCTCACTGGTATTGCATTGGTTTACTGTAAATAACCTGGTTCTAAATGCCAAAAAAACTAAATGTATTAAATTTACTTTACCGAATGTTAGGCAAGTTGATAACAATATTGTTATTGATAGTGAACAAGTAGAATTAGTGAAAGAAACAAAATTCCTAGGGATAATAATCGATTCTAAGTTGCAATGGGGACCCCATATACTAACACTTTCTAAAAGGCTGAGCTCAGCAGCGTATGCCGTGCGTAAGATTAGAGAAATAGCAGACGTAGAAACAGCTCGCATTGTGTATTTCAGTTATTTTCATAGTATTATGTCGTACGGTATTTTATTATGGGGTAAAGCGGCTGATGTTCATAAAGTTTTCGTCTTACAAAAGCGAGCTATCCGATCTATTTACATGTTGAGGTCGAGGTATTCGTTGCGCGAAAAATTTAAAGAAATTGGCATTTTAACTGTCCCTTGCCAATACATATTTGAGAATTTAATGTATGCCAAAAAGAATATAGGCCAATTTAGTAAAGTTAGTGATAGGCATACTGTTAACACTCGAAATAAGGACAAACTTCACGTACCGAAGTGGAGACTTAATAAAGTAAGTAACTCCTTTATGGGACTATCCCTGAAAATGTTCAACAAACTTCCTTCTGACATATTGGAATTGCCTGTGGCATCTTTTAAAAAGGCAATAAAAGCCATGCTTTTAAAGAAGTCTTACTACAGTGTTCAAGATTTTTTAAACGACAAGGACCCAACGCGCACATGACCGTGTCCGTAAAGCTATAAATCTTCCCTCGTTATTCCTAGGAATAATTGTCTGGTGAGGATTTTTCTTCTCACGTTATGTGATTGGTTTTTGTGATGGACAATTTATTTTAAATATGTCAAACTAGCGTTTGGTTTTGTCGCATAGAAAATCTTTTATAAAGTAAAAACATGTTAATAAACTGAAATTGTACAAACCATGTTTTGAAAAAATGAAAAAATGTGAATGTAAAGAGTTTCTTTGTTGCTTCTTCTCTTTACGAACACCTTCCGAAGCAACGGACTAATGATAAATTTAAAAAAAAATTGACGTTCAAAAAATGTTAATTTTTAACTTAATTTTGAAAAATAAACTTTTTGACTTTTGGAAAAAAAAAAAAAAAAAACATAAAATTGATTCCTACTAATTATACTGGTACCGTTCAAATAAGTTTTCTGGATACCTTATGTTATTTAGGCCTCGATCAGTTTAACAGTTGCACAAACATTAATGACAGAATACTCGACTTGGTGTTAAGTAACTCGGATGTGAATGTGTTACACTCTTCTGAACCGCTTGTGGATGAGGACGTGCACCATAAATCCTTGCATATAGTCGTTCCTCTCAATAGTGCGTCATTACTGAGGGTTAAAGTATCCACTCAGTACAATTATTACAAAGGTGACTATGAGGCAATAAGACGCTCGCTGAGTGATACGAATTGGTCAGATCTGTTTGCGGACTCCCCACTTGATATATGTGTTCAAGCATTCTATGACACACTGTATGAGTTGCGTGATCTATATATACCAAAAAAATCAATTAAAGCATCTCAATTTCCACCCTGGTATAGTAAACCTCTTTTAAAAATATTGCGCGATAAAAATAAATATCATCGTAAATTTAAAACCTATGCTAATTTGAGTGACTATGAAACTTTTTCAACCCTCCGTCTTAGGGCTAAAATGCTAGAACGTGAATGTTTTGCTTCGTATATAGAAAATACAGAGAACTGTATAGCATCGAACCCTAAGTCATTTTGGTCTTATGTAAAAAACAGCAAATCGAGCCTCGGTTTCCCAAACTCCATGACATATAAAGATCAAACCGCTTCATCGGGCGATGAAATATGTAATCTATTTGCGACTTATTTCCATTCAACATTCTGTGATACTCCTTACTTTTCAGACAACCAAGCCCCTATTACTGATTCTTCAAACTGCACCATAAACACAATTGAAATAAACTGTTCAGAAATAGAAAAGCTATTAAAATGTTTAGATCTTAAAAAAGCTGGGGGGCCCGACATGATACACCCGCTTTACATAGTTAATTGCGCTAAAGAATTAGTTATACCATTAAGTTTATTATTTAAAAAATCTATTGCTGAAGGTTGCTTCCCATCCGTATGGAAATCTGCTTTTATTACCCCCATACACAAATCTGGCGATAAAACGAAGATAGACCACTACAGACCCATATCTAAGCTGTGTCTTTTCGCTAAGGTATTCGAAAGGGTTGTTTATAATCAAGTGTATGCGGCGCTAGAGACATCGTTTGGTCCTGAACAGCATGGTTTCTTGCGACGACGATCTACAGTATCAAATCTCATTGTAACAAATGATTTACTAACTAGCTATATGGAGCTCGGTACCCAGGTAGATTGTATATATACCGACTATAAAAAATGTTTCGACCGCATAGTACATGCTGTTCTTGGAATTAAACTGGAGGCCGCGGGTATACACGGTGATCTACTCCGCTGGTTCTTATCCTATATACAAAATCGCTCTCAAGCAGTAGTACTATTAGGATATAAATCGCCATGGTTACCAATACCATCCGGTGTCCCCCAGGGATCATTACTGGGGCCACTTCTCTTTGTTATCTTTATCCATGACATACAAAAGTGTTTTCAAAATTCTAAAATTCTTCTTTATGCGGATGATATGAAAATAATAAAAAGTATTCATAACTCTGCTGACGTGGAGAGCCTTCAGAGTGATTTGAACAACTTTGAGTCATATTGTGAGACGAATAAATTAGAACTTAACGTTAGTAAGTGTTTCGTTTTGTCTTATTCGCGTAAAAAAACACTTACTGATAGTAATTACTTTTTAAAGGGCTCTTTATTAACAAAAGTTAACGAATCAAGGGATTTAGGGGTAATACACGATCACAAATTATTATTTGACAAACACATTGACAACATTGTGAAAAAAGCTTATAAGGCTCTTGGATTTGTAATTCGATGTGCTAGTGTATTCAACAGACTGAAAACCATAAAGATTTTATATTGCTCTTTCGTAAGGCCGATTCTCGAATACGCATCTGAAGTCTGGAATCCGCAATATGATATTTATAAGAACCGAATTGAGGGAATCCAAAAACGGTTTTTAAAGTTTCTAGATTTCAAGGCACATACTAGAACTCCGGATTATACCAGTAGATGCAAGCGATATCACTTCTTGCCACTGTCGAAAAGACGAGATATTGCTGACATCTGTTACATTATAAAGCTATTAAATGGAGCGGTTGACTGTCCTGAACTAACTTCCAGGATCAACATTAATGTTCCAGCCAGGACGCAAAGAAGGCATGCACCACTGGCAGTTCCTCGATTCAAAACTAATTACCGTAAAAATTCTTTCATCGTTAGGGCACCCAAAATTATTAACGATAATAATATAGATATTTTTGATAGCACGGTGACATCTATAAAGTCAAGTTTGACCCGGCAGTACTTTGACGACAACCAGTAGCAGGCACCTTGTTAATGTTTAAATATTGTTTTGGAATGTGATACATTTATATTTCATTTAAAAAAAAAAAAAAAAAAAAGTTCTCTGCAGTATAATCATATTGATTATTACAAAGTAAACATAACCTGTTTTTTCCTATATAGCAAGATATTATGTGTGAAGATTTGTAAATGGCGAAAAGATAATTAATTTAAGTTTGTATCAAAAAGTTTTAATGCTGTAAATCTTCCGAATAAAATAAAATAAAATAAAATAAAATAAAATAAGGTCATTCCATTGAATGCTGTATTTGTCTTAAATTCTAATTCAATTCTGTTCTTAGTATACCGTGGGCAGTCAAACAGTAGATGATGTATTGTCTCTTCTATATTGGGGTCACATTCACAGCCCGGGTCTGATTTGCATTTGAAGCGGTGACAAATTGAAGGTCCAGCTTGATGTTTCTCTCTATACATACATACATACATATACTCACGCCGTTAATTCCCATTGGGGTAGGCAGAGACTATCGATCGCCACTTCGTACGATCCTGGCAAACCTCTCTTGCTTCGTCTACATCCATCAATCTTTTCATACATGCTCTTTTATTCTTCATACTTCGGACGCCTGCCTTTTTGAGCACACTTTCAATTTGGTCCAAGTGTGTCTTTCGTGGCCGTCCTCTACTAACATTACCTTCCACATTAGCTCTATAGATACCTTTTACCAATTTCCTATCATCCATCCTCTCGATGTGCCCAAACCATCTCAACTTTCCTTTTTCTATCTTACTTACAATATCATCTTTTACACCACACCTTTCACGAATCACATCGTTCCTCACACGATCACATAACCTAACATTACAAACTTTTCTGAGGGACCTCATTTCTACTGCATTCACTCTGCTTTCATGCTTCTTCTGCCACACCCAACATTCACTGCCATACATAAGCGTAGGAACAAGAACGGCATCATGCACAGCCATTTATATCTTGTAGGCATTTTGGACATCCAGTAAAAACATCTTGGTTACTGCTCCAGTCATGTCACTTTTGTTTCTTTCGTTCCATGTATTAATAGTTTCTTCTCGTATGTTACGTTTAATGTAGGAGACTGGGCATTTGTTGTAATTTGCTCGTGATTTTAGATGTAGGGCTGCTTCTTTGGCAAGCTCGTCGGCACGCTCATTACCTTCAACTCCAACATGAGCCTTCACCCAGCAGAGCTGTAAGCATTTTCCCTGTTTTTCTATATGACTGAGGTTTTTTTTGATGTTGATAGAGACGGGGTGTAAGTTTGCGTTGTCTTGGAGTGTTTCGAGAGCGGATCTCGAATTGCTCAGTATCCGATATTCCGTTTCGTTTCCTTGTCTTTGCAGATTTTTTTCCGTCGCTTCGTAAATAGCATACAGCTCTGCTTGGTAAACACTGCAGAAGTTTTCTAATTTATACTTGCCTTTGAAAATTTCCTTTCCATCTTTCCAGGCAGTGAGTGCAGCGCCCACTTTTTTTTTAATTTTGCTCCCGTTAGTGAAAATACGTATTACGTTTGTGTCGGTTTCTTTCTGATCAGCAGCGTTTCCAGACAGTACGATTTCGAAATTTGCCTCGGAGCAGGTAGCATACGTTCTGCTCTACCTTCCGTCCACTGATGCATTCTTGAGGTCGTCCTCTTTTTGCCTCGTATAGTAGGGCTGCTTCTCTTACCCAAAGGACTAATGGCAGGAGGCCCGAGATGGTCAGGGCTGTATTAAAGGAGACCGTTCGATATTTTCAATACTCAATAGATTTATTGCGTTTCAAACATATTCTCTGCAGATCTTCTGTGCAAAACCTCGTTGGAGGGTTTTGAGCTTTTTCTGTATCGACACTTTTTGTGCTGCTGGGGCCCAGCAGCTTGCTGCATATAAAATGATAGGCTCAATTACTGAAACGTATATATTGCGCGTGATTTCTGGATTGAGACCCCATCCAATCTTGGCAGCACGGGCCAAAGACTTACAGATGTTCATTGCTTTGGCGCATACATAATTTACGTGGTTATTGAAGGTCAGCTTATGGTCAATTATTAGCCCTAGTTGTTTGGTTTCTTCCACGAGGTTTATCTGCGTTCCTCCCATATACAGTGTTGGTTTTTCTATGTCAAGTTTCTTGGTAATGATCATCGCGTTTGTCTTTTGGGGTGCGAACGAAAGCTTGTTTTGGAGTCCCCACTGATAGACGTCATCGAGAGTTTGGTTTGCCTTATCTTGTATATCTTTTATGCATTAGCCCGTAAATATTAGCACAATATCGTCAGCAAATGCTTGACAATATACGTTCTCCTTCTCCATTTCGTCCAACAGTGTATCAAGTAGTAAGTTCCACAAAGCAGGTCCGCTGATGGATCCTTGAACATACCCTTTGTTCGTTGCTTTGGTGAAACTAGCCCCGGTATACGATAGATTTACTTCCCTAGCACTTAGATAGCTATTGAATATTTTCCTAATATTTTGGGGGCAGCCCTTGGAATTAAATTGACATGATTGAATTAAAATGAACGGCCCCGAGTTCCCGGCGTCCCTTAAATGGGACAGGGGTGCTAAGAATCCCCGGGAGGAAACACAAACAAAAACCTAAAAACTTAAATTAGCAACCTGGAATGTAAGAGGCCTCAGAAGAGATGAGAAGGTTTACAACGTAGCTATGGAGATGGATCGGATGGGGATTGAGATATTGGGAATGAGTGAGGTTAAGTTTGCAGGAACTGGTAAACTTCAAATACACAAAGAAAAGACGCTATATTACTCTGGTCGTCTGTCTGCGTCATCCGAAACTCATGGAGTGGCCATTGTGATCAGCAGCCACATGAGTCCCGCTGTAATATGTTGTGTGTTGTGGTCGTGAAGATAGGAGGTTATTTTATTAAAAAATCTTCATTGCACTATGTCCGTATATTGAATGAATATAAAATACAATAAACGCTTACATTTTAACTTACACAACTAAGCACTTTACTTATTGCTACACATGTTAAACTTATTTGCAATATCGGCATATTACATGTCCCCGAAAAGTACATGCTCACCCCCCCCCTTTTACAGAGTAAAAAAAATACAATAATCTATTTTTTTTTTTTTTGTAAACTTTTTATTATTAATGACATACATCTATATATTCAAAGAGAACTTAGCTAAAATATTTAAAAGAGAACTTATAATTATTTTACTATTACAATAATTTTTAATTAACTATAAATCATTCACAATATAACATTGTATTATTTTTGTGTATAATATATTCTTTACTGTTTTTAATTACTTTTACGTTTGGTGACATATCCTGAACTACTTTATAAGGGCCTTCAAAAAGATTATCTAATTTGTTTCCTACATAGTTTTTAATTAATATTAACTGACCTTTCTTATACAAAATTGGATTTGTTTTATTATCTAAAATACATTTTCGTCGACATTTGCTTTCCATAAGATTGTTGCGTGCATCCAGTTGTGCTTTTTGAATTCTATACTTAAACTCTAAAGGGTAGTCATCATAGCTATACAATGGTTCTAAATGATGAGATAGGTTACTCGGTATATTACACGGTTTTCCAAACATTAACTCATAAGGAGTGTATTTTGTCTCAGAGTGTACTGTGTTATTAAAAGAAAAACACCAATATGGTAACCAATCGCTCTAATTTGAATTATTTTTACACTGAATTCTGAGATATGCTCCTAAAGACTTGTGTGTATTTTCTAATCCACCAATAGTTTCGTGGTGATAAGCGGTTGAATTTATTTTTTTAATATTAAGTAACTTACAAATATCCGACATAACACTACATATAAACTCAGTTCCCTGATCTGTCAAAATTTCCTGTGGTATTCCGAATCTTAAAATAAAATTGTCTACGAATGACCTAGCAACTGTTACCGAGTCTTTAGTACGCAACGGGTATGCCTCTACGTACTTCGTTAGATGACACTGTTATTGTTAACACGTTCAGCGCGGTGGCTCAAAACCAGTACCGGGCTTTCAGTGCCTGACGGGGTGTATGAAGCCCCGAGCGTGACTTTCCGTTGGTGCGTTACAGGGTTGATAGTGCCCCGTATATCTGAGTCACTTAATTTGGCTGTAATTTTATGAGTTTTTCAAATTGTTTTGTTTTTTTTTTACCTAATGATAGACAGATAAATTCCCTATAATTTGCTCTTTTCGCCCCTGGTTTTGATGAAAGATGACGAAGTGAGAAACTTTTAAAGATTACGGGGCTTTTTCTACCCCGTCCCGCACTGAAAGTGAATTTTCACGGGGCTTATTCAACCCCGTAACGCACTGAACGTAAACATATCGATGAAATTTTAGTGACGTGAATGAGTAGTATCGACATTTGGAGTCGATAAATAATTCCATCTCGTACATCAGAACGTTTCTGTTGGTTCTCTATAACTTTAACGGGTTTACCACGCCTTACGCCACGCCGTTGTTTTATTTAACATGCAGTTGACCTAAACTAAAAAGAAAAATAAAATATCTTAATAATCATGGGCAAAAAGGCAAAAAGGCAAAAAGTTTGTTTCAACTGTATGTCAGATGTGTTGTCATAGGCGAAGTGTAAATAGGTGAATTGTGTTTCGATAATGCAGACGCCACGTTTCAATATCCACAAAATGATGCGTTTTCACTTACCATAGGTTGAATTTCCTACATTTATGTAGGAAATTTACACAAATGTACGAAATTTAACCAATGGTACGCTTACTGGATAGATAGATAGAAACGGATAGATTCAAGATTCAATTGTTTTTATTCATTATAGCATTTTTACAAGTGTCTTAATGAACGTCATTATAGTAAAAATACATTAATTGTCAGTTTCAGCAATGCAGATTATATTAAAACAAAACGATCGAATAAAATTATCCGTTTTCACTTACCATCGGTTGGATTTCCTCCATTTATGTAGGAAATTTACATAAATGTACGAAATTTAACCAGTGGTAAGCGAAAACGGATATATTAAAACCAATCGATCGAATAAAACGATCAATTTTCGCCTACCATCGGTTATTTTTCCTACATTATGCATAGGAAATTTAACTGATGGTAAGCGAAAACGGATAGTTTTATTCGATCGTTTTGTTTTAATATAATCTGCATCTGAAACATGATATCATCTGAAACGTGGCCATAAAAGACGGCTTATTATGAATAGTCTTTGCTATTGTGCAAAATGTGTGTATTGTGTTATTTTTTATTTGTTTGTGCTATTGTGATTGTGACTACTTCGATAAATAAAAAAATAACAATAAATAATATTTCATCATTTCTGACATTACTAATAAATAAAGGAAAGAAAAATTTCGACACAGGCGGGATAAATTTTTCTTTCCTTTATTTATTAGTAATAATCCCCACATGAGGTTTTCATGAACAAAAAGATTTAAATTTCTGACATTGTCGGCATTGTAAGATAGCTCCAACATCCGCCGTGACCGCTTTATTGTTTTATCGAATGCACCTTACGCTCTCGGCGTCACTAATTGAAATAGTAACTCATTCTCATTTTTAGTTAATTCAGGTGTTCCTCAAAGCTCGCACCTCGGTCCACTATTGTTCAACCTATTTGTAAACGATGTCCTAGACTGCTTTTGGTATTGCGATTCATACTTGTTTGCTGATGACCTAAAGATCTCCAGAGAGATTTCTTCTGTTGCCGACTCAACTCTTTTGCAACAGGATCTTAATCGACTAAGCTCATGGTGTTTTAAAAATAAAATGATACTAAATGCCAGGAAGTGCTTTTCGGTGTCGTTTACAAGAAAACATAAAGTGTTGGAGGGCAACTATGTAATCGAGAATGAGAAACTGGAAAAAGTTGAGCTTATTCGCGATCTTGGTGTTACCTTTGATAGCAAGCTTACTTTTATCAAACATTTTGATAACGTTATTGGTGAAGCGTCAAAGTGTCTTGGATTTGTCCTTAGAAACACCAAGTGTTTCAAGAATAATCATACCAAGATAGCACTGTTCAACTCGTTAGTTAGAAGCATCTTGGAATACGGCAGTGTGGTCTGGAATCCCTATTACAACGTGCACTCACTAAGAATAGAAAGGCTTCAAAAAAGATTTCTGTATCACCTATCTTATTCTTGTGGTAAGGCTAAATCTCTTGCATCATATAATGATAGGCTGAGTCACTTTAAAATGACGTCCCTTCACGATCGCCGTGAAATGCTGAGCAATATGTTTGTTGTCAACATTATTCGAAACAATATTGACTGTCCCCAATTGTTAGGTCAAATTAATATTATTTATAGTATTATAGAATTATAGAATTATAGACCTATAGGATTATAGACCTATAGCTCTTTTGCCTACAGCCTCGAAAATTTTTGAAAAAACAATGGTTAGCCGAATTTACAAATTTTGTGAAAAATACGAGGTATTTGACAATTCACAAAACGGTTTCAGAAAAGGTCGATCGACCATTCTAGCCGTATTTAAATTTATTAACGAAGTATTAAAAGCCTTAAATGATAAAAAATATGCAATAGGTATATTGCTAGATCTTACAAAAGCCTATGATAAAGTTGTATACAAAATACTATTAAGAAAACTTTACGGCGTAGGAATCCGTGGACAAGCCCATAAATGGTTTACTTCCTATTTAGATAACAGAAAGCAACTAGTTCAAGTAGATTTTTGGAACACAGACACTAGAAATGTAGAGACCGTGCAGTCAGAAACAAAACCAATAAACGCCTCTATACCCCAAGGTAGCGTCGCTGGTTGTTTACTATTTTTGATATATTTAAATGATTTGCCTAAAATAATAAAAGATCATTGTGTATTATTTGCCGACGATATTTCCATCCTAAAAACAGCTTATGACTCTACAAACCTTAGTGCCAAATTAAACAACATAATGGAAACCACCAAAAACTGGTTAGAAATCCACAACTTAGAAATTAACTACCTAAAAACTAAATTAATCGTATTTTATCCCCATCAAAAAACCCCTTTGCAAGTTGACCTAGAATTTAACAATATTAAAATAGAAACCGTGAACGAATTTTCCCTCCTTGGTATTAAAATTGATAAACATGTTAATTGGAAGTCGCATGTCCAAACTATAAGAATAAAATTATCTAAGTTTACTTACGCACTTTATGAAATTAAAAAAACAACAGACACTAAAACTGCACTAGCAACCTATTACGCTTATGCGCACTCATGGCTCAGCTATGGAGTGATACTGTGGGGGAATAGTTCTGATGCTAATACACTATTTACAGCACAGAAAAAACTAATTAGGATCATTGCAAATATATGTAAAACCGATACATGTAAAATGCATTTTAAAAATTATAAAATACTTACCTTGCCATCTTTGTATATATTAGAACTTTGCAAACTAGTCAGAAACCATCCTGTACTATATACGACAAGAGAACAAACTACAACTAAGTATAACTTGCGACATAAAACAAGGCTAAACCTACCAGCTTCTCGAACACAATTGTGGTCTTCAGGAACATTAAACATGTCAATTAAAATATATAACAAACTCCCCCAACAATTAAAAAATGTCAGTAGTTATCCTATATTTATAAAAAAGGTAAAGAGTTTATTATTAGATAGATCCTATTACACCACCCTAGAATACTTGAATGATAACTTTGATAACGTGAGGATATAAAGTATAAATATTATTGTTTTAAAAATTAAATGCTTAAATGATTATTATATTAAATATTGAAGTTTGTGTCCACTAATTTTTAAATTCATATACATATTAGTTGTTTTTGTTTTAAAAATTTATATTTTCTTTCTTCCTTTTTGTTTTTAGCTATAAGTTTTGTATTTATAAGTTAATTGCAGTGCCCGACGGGGCCCACAAGGTCCAAATTGTAAATGTCACCATATTGATACTGTGGATTTATGCAATAAAGATTTGAATTTGAATTTAATTTCAATGTACCGTGCAGGCGTCAGAGGCATGCAATTGTGCCCTTTAAACAAACATTGGCTAGGACTAATCTTGGTTTCAACTCTCCATTAAACAGAGAGCCTTGAATCAGCTAAGAGATGAAATCGATATTTGTGGCGATGACACGGTTAACATTAAGCGTTGTTGTTTGAAAAGTGTAAATCTTCAGTAATAATGTACTCTCTGAATCTCTTTTAATTTAAGTTTATATTTCTTTATCAGTAATAATGTTAGTTATGGTTAGGATACCCGCGCAGGTTAATTAACAATTTGATTTATTGTATTATAAAGTGGTCTCTTTTGTAGTCAACATTAAATGTATTTTATAGGTGTTGTAACGGTTGTTTACTCAGGTTCTGCATAGTTTAAGTCTAGGTTTAAGTTCGGTAAAGGGTTTAATGTTGTAAATTATGTTAATAATAGGGAATTAGGGAATAATGAATTTTTGTACATGTTTTCCAGAGAATGCTGTAGTAATTATAGAAATTAAGAATGCATACTGTCTACCGTGATACCAATGTAAAAAACTATAAATGAATTATGTATTTCTTGTTGAAGGTCCTAATAATAATAAATAAATAAATAAATAAAATAAATAAATAAATAAATGACCCAAAAAACCCCATACGGGTAGGTAAAAAACTTACAGGGAGTAATGAGCCCGTACCGCACTAGAAGGAAACTTTTTCGCTCCAGTGCGTTACAGGGTTCATAACACCCCGGATTGTTTTTTAGTGTAATCTAGTCCTTCAAAAGGTAAATAAACCAAATATACAACTATCTCTTTCATACGACTTAAAATGACAAAGATATAGCCTTCGCACCAGGGGATAGATGCTGTTTTTTGCTCCCGCACTGGATGAGAATCAAGGACGGGGACTTATAAGCCCCGTATCGCGCTGAAGGTGTTAAAATGTACCTAAAATTATTATTATCTATCTCTAGCGGTCCCATAATATCTAAACTAATCCTACCTAAAGACGAACCCGGAGTGTCAGTAATTACCATTGGTTCCCTTATCGAATTATTACTATGTTTTTGAAACTGACATTGTTTACACTTGGCTACGTAATTCATTACGTCACGACTGATGCCTGGCCAAAAATAATATTTTTTAATAATATTCTATTCATACCAGCATGTCCACTGGTGGGCAAAATATGAAAATCATTCAAAATTATTTTCTTTTCATCGTTGCTACTTATTCGTATTACATCTTTAGTTATTATGAAATTTAAGGATTCAATGTTTTCCCTTTTTATCGTTCTGACGAGATTTTTTATATGCAACTGGTTGTGTCTACTTTTTATAATAAGCAACTCTTTTATGCGCATTTTCTTACATAATTCATCTAAATCCCTCGCTAGCACCTCTACGGTAGAAAACGATCGGGTGTTTAGATATATCGCACATTGCGACGGCACGTATGCACAATGTTTACAAAGTGATAAAGTATATTCATTCTTATACTGTTTTACATCATATTCAAAATTTGTAGAAAATATTAATTGATTAATATTATTTGGCTCTTTTAGTACTTCTACCGCCAAAGGTTGATCAGGCCTGGACGCGGATGAAGTGCTGCGCGAGCACGATTGGTCACTATTTGTGAGTTTCCTAGTTTGAGCTCGAGTCAAAACAGAAATATTTGCTTCAGAGAGATCTTTAAGATCTTCGCTTGTCATCCGAAGTCGACTCAACGCCTCTGCAGCTGCGTTGCTTCGACCCGGTACGTGCTCAACCTCAAAGTCATACTCCTCTAAGTATAATCTAAACTTCATTAACCTACTTGAAGGATCCTTAATACTAAATAAATTAATCAAAGGTTTGTGGTCGGTTTTGATAAGAAATTTTCGGCCATATAAATACGGTCTAAAATGCCTAACCGCCCACACTATACCTAACAGTTCTAAATCTATGATAGGATAGCGTGTTTCGGCTATTTTCAGATTCCTACTAGCATAAGCTACTACATGACCATTCCCATTCGATAATACAGCACCTAACCCCATTTTCGATGCATCCGTGTGTAATACAAAGCGGTTTGAGGGAGAAAAATCTGGGTACTGTAATACTGGTGGGTTAATTAATGCGAACTTTAAAGTTTCAAAAGCATTTTGGCATTCATTTGACCATACAAAAGGTACATTACTTTTACATAAATAATTTAATGGGTAAGCAATTTTTGCAAAGTTCGGTATGAACCGACGATAGTAGTTGGCAAATGCAACGAAGCGTTTTACTTCGCCGACATCTGTCGGTGTTGGATAATTTCGTAATGTCACATATTTTTCCGGATCAGGCAAAATGCCTTTCGACGTAATTTTGTGACCTAAATAAACAATTTCAGTGCGCTGAAACTCGCACTTTAATGGGTTTAATTTAAGATTAACTTTTCGTAATCTTTCAAACATTATAACTAAATTATTATTATGGTGCTCAATGGATTTTCCTATCACTATACAATCATCTAAGTATATAAAACACTTATTATAATTGAGCCCAGACATGGCTACAGTCATTAATCGAGAAAACACACTAGGGCTGGTTTTCAAACCCATCGGGCAACGCTTCATACGGTACATTTTATCCGTAGTAAAAGCGGTGTAGTTGCGCGATTCGGGATCTAAAGATACTTGATACATTTTATCTAATTGAAACGCCGTGTATTTTCTAGAATTTTCTTCTAAATTCAGTTGGAAATAACTCAGACTGAGGTCCAATTTTGAAAAATAAATACTGCCCGAAAGAGAATCTAAAATGTCAGTAATGTTTGGCAGGGGAAACTTGTCATCTTTTATCCTATTATTTAATTGCCGATAGTCTACTACAAGTCTCCATTTTCTTTCATTCGTTCTATCACATTTTTTAAGTACTAACAAAACGGGGCTGGACCACTCCGATGTATTTGTTTCCTCAATTATATCGTTTCGTAACATTTCATCAATTTGTTTTTGTACCTCACCTCTGAGGGCAAATGGAGTCCGGTAAGGCTTACTATATACTGGCGTAACGTTATCTTGAACGGCTATCTTATGTTGCATTAAGTTTGTAACCGTCAACTTGTCACCTGGTAAGTGAAAAATATCAGCATATTTTGCACAGATTCTTTCTATGTTGAGTTGATCTGTGTCACATAAGTTTGACAGATTTAATAATTCAAATAATGTCTTCACTCTGTCTACGCTTATTCTATTTTCATTTAAACTACATATATCAAAATGATTTAAGCTATAAAGACCTATATCATAAAAGTCTATGAAAAGTTCCTCATTAGTAGTATTTAATATACGTATAGGGATTCTACCGTATTCCGGTTTCGCAATCATCCCTGCGACACCTTTTTCTAATTCTTTTGACAATATAACACAGTCCTCAGACAGTGTCGTCGGAATATATCGTATGACCTCACACCGAGCTGGGATTAAATGTCGATACGTAGTATTTTTAACCGACTTCAAAAAAGGAGGTTCTCAGTTCGATTGTTTGTTTGTATGTATGTATGTATATATGTATGTATGTTTAATTGTCCGCGATTATCTCGCGTTTGGCTTAAGCTATTTGGATGCGGTTTTCAGAAAAGTATTCGTTACATTTAGGAGAAGGTTTTAGTGCTTTAACCGACCAAAAAAGAAAGGAGGTTCTGTGTTTGACCTGTATGTATGTCTGTTGGTCCGCGATTATCTCACGTTTGGCATAAACTATTTGGATGCGGTTTTCAGAAAAGTATTCGTTACATTTAGGAAAAGGTTTTAGTGCTTTAACCGACCAAAAAAAGAAAGGAGGTTCTGTGTTTGACCTGTATGTATGTCTGTTGGTCCGCGATTATCTCACGTTTGGCTTAAGCTATTTGGATGCGGTTTTCAGAAAAGTACTTGTTACTTTCAGGAGAAGGTTTTAGTGATCTAACCGTCTCAAAAAAGGAGTTTCTGAGTTTCACCTATAAGTATGTATGTAAGTTTGAAGGTTCTTAGTTATTATTAGACAAAGAGTTATCAGTTAAAAGAGGAGGTTCTTAGTTTGAAATATAAGTATGTATATAAAGTTTTCAATACTAGACAGAGATTTATCAATATATGTTAATAAAGTTTTTTTATTAGTAATAAACAGAGTTACTAAATTATTAAACAAAAAAGTATATAAAACATGAATAAATTACTCTTAATTATGTTTAAGAAAAAAATATATATTGCAACATCATGTTTTTCATCCTGGTCATTTCAATCAAGGCTCTTTCGTCATGGGGATGGTTAAGTAATTTCTTTGAATCTATATCACTTAAAGCCATCTCATCAAGGGATTTTACACGACTCAACGCTACATATATATAAGAGTGTTTCTTCGCATTTGTGATAGGCGAACTTCTCTTTGCTCATCTGTTTCGGCAGCAAGAGCAGCACGCTGACGATCTGTCTAATTCTGAAGTCTTTGTTTTTTTCCGTTGGGTGTGTCGTTCTCCGTTACGCGACTTTTCCTTAAAGCATCCTTTGATTTTTTTACCTAGGCCCGCAGGTAAACAAAATAGTAACAGCTAAAGTCATAATAACAAATATTATAACTACCTGTTAAAAAAAACTATAAAATAAACGGACAGTAAAACTTATCTCTAAAAAACTATCACTAATTCACTAAAAAAACTCAGAGTGATTTAGAACTTATCACTAAAAAGTATAAAATAAAAAACAAGAACAAAAACTTCAAATTAAAAACTAAACAGAAAAAAAACAAATATTGTTACTTAAAAATATATTATTATTTTTTATTTAAAAAAGAACCGCCTTCAAAAATTCAACTGAAAAGAATAATATATTTTTTATTTATTTTATTATGTACAACTCTACTCAACTTCTTCTTTTTGAAGTCGGTGCCAAACAGACAAATCCAAAATGAAACATGCTACATAGAGAAAACCATACGAATAATAAATCATCAACAACAGTAACACAATCGCGCTCAAAAATCAAGAAATTTCATCCGCTCGCAACGACGTCACTTTATATAGGCTGGAGGTGGGGGACAGTTAGCGGTGCTTAGCCTGGTGTGCATGCGTCGCACTCCGCAGAGAAATTATCATAATATACATGTCACCGTAAAACTGTAAATACTAGTAAATTATAATTTTAGATAGATAGCGAGATAGTAAACTAACGTTTGGTTAGGTTATGTAAGATTATCAGATTTCAAACTAACGGAATTAACAATTCGACAGGGACATGCATGCACCGAGTTGGCACAACCAAAACTTCTAACACTTTGTAAAAAGACTAGAATTTAAATCACTACATAGTATAAAACAAAGTCGCTTTCTCTATCCATGTCTGGGATATAGGGACGTCCTTATGTATACTTTAATCTGTAAAACTACGAAATGGATTTTGATGCGAATTTTTTTATTGATAGATTGAAAAGGAAGGTTTATAAGGATGACATACGCTGATGGGGAGGGGAACTCACTCCACTTGAGCGGGCCACTAATATTCGTTCTTCTTTGTCATGAAAATTGGTTTGGCACCGACTTCAAAAAGAAGAAGTTGAATAGAGTTGTACATAATAAAATAAATAAAAATTATTTTATTCTTTTCAGTTGAATTTTTGAAGGCGGTTCTTTTTTAAATAAAAAATAATAATATATTTTTAAGTAACAATATTTGTTTTTTTTTCTGTTTAGTTTTTAATTTGAAGTTTTTGTTCTTGTTATCATTTATCATTAAACTAATTTTTTCGTTACCCTGATGTAACTCTAAAGTATCATTTGAATAATTAATAATGGCTTTATATTTTTTTTAAAGTTTTCTCCTAAAATACCACAAGTACTACATGTCATATTCTTAAATACGTAGAATGTTTCCTTTAAATATATTCCGTCATATTCTAAATTTAACCCTACATACCCTACCGATTCTAATTTTCCACTAACTCCCTTAATAACGATACGATCGCGTACCATCAGTTTCAAAAGATCGGCAGGCTGATTACGTATCTCAGTCGCACAATTATTGAGGCGAAAATTTAGTCAATAACGCTGCCAAAACGACATTTCGTATTACGCAACACATAACCAAACACTGACCACGCAGTCGATCTTGTGCGCCACCTACAGAACGACTGGGAAAATAAAAGTGCATCGCTTCCGATACAAAACAACAGCGTTGGTATTACCTAACACAGCGGCACGATAATTGGAGCAGCTATTGAGTCAATTTAGCTGTCAAAATAGCGACAGGTATTTTGGTGTCGCATCAGTGTGCAAATTAGTTGCTTTAGACTTATTTATTAAAAATGTCAATCAAAGTTAACATAATTCGTATTGTAGAAGCAAGTTATTATGTTAGGACACGTTTTTTTGGTCTTAAACAATGTTCCTGTTATGAATTTATAAAATATTGTGCTAATCAGTGTAAATATTTTGTGTATATATATTCGACAATAACTGATGATTGGATGATGCAAATAATATGCAAAAGACCATGGCTCGTGCTGTTCTTATATTGGATGCGCTGGAGATGGCCCAACGAAGAAGGCAACTTCATATCGAAGCAAATGTTGATCATCTTTCGGGCGCTCGATTTTCATGTCAAAATATAGGGTGACGAAACAAATCTTTGCTGCGTTGTGCAGCGAGTTATCCCCAGTCCTAGTCAGCACTAAGATCTACTCGAATTCCTGTGGAATATGAGGTATTGTGACATATAACGTTATTAAATATACCAGTGAAGTGAATATGCTTTGATGAGTATAATCATATATTATATTTTTTTCAGATCATAACAGCACTGTCATTCTTCGCCTAAGATTCATACCAAAACCCTGTAGGGATGAGTTGTATTCATGGTCTGAGCCAATCAAGTGTGTCAAATATTGTGAGGAATGAAGGCCTTAAACAAACCTAACATCCTGCATAACATAAATGCATTTTCTTCCCACAATCACACAATGAAAGGCAATCAATAATGATTGGGTAAGTATTGTGTAGTTAAGTTACCAACCAAAAAATTGATGAATTAAAGTAAGTGGATAGGTTATAGACTCACTGATATTGAATTTCATGATGTTCCAGATTTTACAATAAATACAATTTAACTGGGTGTATGGCATGTGTTGATGGCACACATGCTGCACTTATCCAGCTCACTGACCATGAGGAGATATTTTTTAATAGGAAACACTATATTTCATTTGTATACAAAGGGATATCGAAGACAATTTTAAGAAGAGACCAACTTCCAAATTTTTGTAAAACACAAAATAATTTCATGAATAGCTCACAATGTCTCTGTTTTATGTTAAAAATCTGCCATAATAACTACTATTTCATAATTAAATTTTCTATAATATTTACACCTACTACTACTATTAATTTAATAGGTCTGTTACAGTGACCTCAACATTTGAAATGTTGATGAAATAACTTATTTTGAGGCTTACTCTGCATAAAATACAGCTTTGATAGGAGCTCAGACTTAGTGATAAAAATGTGTCCACCACAAAATGAGGCCTACTAAAAATGAAACCTTGTATGTTCTTTATAATACAGTATGTATTTCCTCTACAGGTGATTCTGGATACCCTCTAAGACCATGGCTATTGACCCCAATTGTCAATGCTGTTCCTAAGAGTCCAGAAGAAGAATACTCTGAGGTTCACTTCAGTAATCGAAATGAATGAAAGCTCACTGACTTTGTTTACTGGCACACAGGGTGGATCATCATATGGTGGCTAAAATGGTTAATGCTTGCACTGTTTTCTACAATATCTTCAGTGTACTTGTCTACTAGTATCAGAATTACCCAGAGAAGATGTAGATTTAGATCAAAACAATTAAATTATTGCCCCAGTTGGTAAAGATGCTGTTGCTGGTGTTCTACATATTTATTATTATGAGGTCGCCAGCAGCAGTTCCAAAATGTTCTATATGTGTGGGTAGCATAGTGTAAAGGCTTTTTAAAACTATTGTTAATCATCTTTTTGTTTATATGTTGTATTTTTACTTAAGTTGATATCTTGTATGTTATTTTGTGATTCAGTTTAAAATCATTGAACATTTATTATTTACATTTAGTGATACTCTAGTTTTCATGTTAATGTAAAAAATAATATTTTGGTTGTCCTGTTTCTAAGTAGATGTAAACTTTGAACCACTTTATAGCTTTAGGAAAAAAAGAGTTATAAAATAATATTATTCTTTAATTAAATATTTTATATAACACTCTGAAAAATTATGTATTTATTATTATTAGTTTGAATTTTGATTTAGACTCAAAAATAATATGTTTGTATTTCTTTATTTCCTTATACTTACTACTACTCCTCTTCTGCTTTCTTACTTGTACTAACTACTACCCTCAATAGGCAAACAATGATTTGCACTTGGCAAATTCTAATTAAAAATGCAGATTGAATGCATATTACTCCACATCTATTGCTCCAATCCATTAAGGATTGCTAATGAAATATTTAGGATTTCTTGTTTAAATGAGGGACTAGTTGGTAAACATTGTGATTCTATATTAGTTTATATTTGAAGGATTCTTCTAAGAAAAAGATAAACATTAGCTATGTCCTACTTGCAAGTATTGATTGTATGTGAATTTCATGATATCAGAAAAATATGAACACTTAATATTTTGTTATTTTTGACAAATAAAACAGATATTTTACTTAACAAATGTTTTTATTTTTTTTAATTTCTTTAATATTATTAATGAGCTCTTGGATATTATTTGCTTGAGTCTTAGTTGCCTTCACTTGTGCAAACTTGCATTTTTGAACTTTAGCTTTGGCAGTTATAAATGCTTCACATGCCAACCTTCCCTCCGCCTTCACTTGATGGTTCTTGAGCTCCACAACCCACTCATTTCGCAGTGCTGGTTATGGTCCTGTAGCAATGAGGAATGTAACTGATTGATAAATAAATATTTGTACACACATATTCACATCAAATCATTCCTCAATCAATTTAATGGAGCTTTTTTGCATAGCAAAGCTAGACTAAAGAAAGATAAATAAAGTAATATGGGTTAAAAGTTGTTTTATGTTATGTGTAGTTGCCAATACTCAATGTTTTACTTAAATTTGTTTGGTCTTAATTTAAATAATCTACTTGGTTCTCCTTGCCTTCTCAAGTCTACAACCTGTTTGTGGCCTCTTAAAAGGGCTCTGAGTGACTGTTGAAAGAATAAAAATACTTTCTTATATGAAAAACTTTCATAAAGGAAATGTGGTCAATCAATTCTTTAAACACCAAAACTTACTTTCTTATGGAGATGGAGGCAGTAGAGTTAAATAACTGCTTGTCAAAGCATTGCATTGCAGTGGATGTTCTCTTAGGAACTTTAGAAGCGTCTCTAATTGTGCGTTTGACTCTCTGTCTGCTGTCCATACCTATAACGAATAAAATTTAAACTCAAAATACTATTAGCTAATGCGTCTCATTTCGAAATAATACTAACATTATGTTTATTGTACTCAAAACTTTCTAAGTAAAAACTAGAACTAAAATGCTGTATATTCAATAAATTTAGCAACATATTTTGTGATACGAAAGGAGTAAAGTATTTGAAAGTGTAAACTTACCTCAGTTTTGACTGGATAATTTATAGATAACTAACTAGAAATACTGTAACTTCGAGATTTTCTTTATACAAATAAATACTCAACGTAACTCAAATACAAAACAAAGACCTTTTTTTCTTTTGTTTAGGCAGTGTGGATGTGGACACACTTTTATTTCTATTTTCACATATTGTGACCCTCGTAGAAATTTCATTTAGTGAATTCGTTTCTTTTTAATAATAAGTAGATCTCATTATGTCATATATCGTTAATTTAATAGAAATCAAATTGATTTACGAATAAAATGTGCATAATAAAGCTGATAAAATTGTAAGTATGAACAATTATACTAAAAATGTATCCTTAAATCAAGGGAAAACATTTACAAGTCCTCAAGTGGTATCACTCTTCGTAGTTCCACTGTTTGATAATTGTCGGCTGAGGACGCTAGTGTCAATACAGTCAAAGTGCATTCAGCGATTCAAGAGCCGCAGCGACCAGTGTGCTTCCGTAATATCAACATTTATTGCGATCGCGTTGCTGCGGAGCGGCTAAGGTGTCGCGCCTGCTGTTGTATCGCAAGTTGCCGAAAGATGCGTAATCAGCCTGCGGGTTTATTACACAACCATTCATAATTTAACACGCATAAACTGGCTCCACTATCTACTAATAAATTTAAATTGAATTTTTGAACATTAAAACTAACCGTACTACTATTATTAAAATTCAAAACATGATTATCGGACTCATTAGTCACGAAAAAACTGGTTTTCTTGTTCTCTGCCAGGTTCATTTGAGAAATGTCGTAAAGGTTGATAATTACGTTTGTGAATAAAGCCCCGTGAGCGAAATGAATTTGTGCGCGTGTTAGCGTACGTTGAACCACGCGCTGCTGAAGCTAAATGCTGACGCGCATTTACTTGTTCCATTTGACTGGTGTGATACCTATGCTGTCTCGCTGGCTGTCTACCCTTTGAAGCGTTATAAAATGGCTTATTATAATATGTCTAATCCCTATAATGCATAACAGTGTTATCCTGCACGGACAACGACTGCTCATCAATAGCGCATCTGATCGCTTCGGGGAGGGTACTAAACGAGCGTGATGCTACTATCATACTGAGCCTGCGGTCACTCAAACCATCAGAAAATCTCTTAATAGCTATGTTTTCATTTAAAGGCCGTAAAATATCATACTTCTGCTCGTCTCCGTCAGCTTGGGCGAGCGTAAGGTTACCAAATAAATCTTCCAGATTAGAACCGAAAGATTAAAAAAAAAAAAAAAAAAAAAAAAGGAATAGCCCCCCATTTGAAGCGATTGCGCTGGGTTTCAGAGCTGTATCTGTAAGCGTTTCAGAGATACATAATCCTTTCCAAACCTCCTAGATGATTAGTAATCACCTCATTAATGATGCCTCGGCTTCATGCTCAAAACTCATTAAGCTAATGCATCATTGTATTTGATTTCAATGTCTTAATCACCTACCTGACGTCATCCACATTCTAAACAAAACCCACTTCAAGGAATACTAACATAATGTTTTAATGCTCAAGTCTCAAACATTCACGCTGTGTATCCCCGGAAGGGTAGGCAGAGGTACTACTACTTCTAAACATCATATGACATTAACAACCGAGGTTCTGCCTAGTGAGCTATCACGGTTGATTTAATATTTATTTTATATTGACTTATGATATTTCGCATATTATGTAGGCTTAGAATAGCACTACCCCATTTCTTACTGCAGGTGTACTTAAGAGGCAACTAACGGTATTGGGGTTTTAAAGGGATTTTCGTGCGATGAGGTTGGAGGCCGCTCACAATAAAACTTTATTTCATCATCTGTTCCCCATTCAACTTTCCAAAAGTGGCTAAAGTATTTTTAATTCCTTAGCTCTGGCTACCCCTTCTAGAGATTTATAGTCGTGAGCATATTTATGTATGATGTATCTATATAAATTACTTATACTTATAAATAACTTATTCGTTCTCTCTATCCAATACAATATTATCATTTTCCACACTTCACAATTTTTATATATAAATTCATCATATTGCGGCTACTTGATTAATTAAACAAGTGTGCGAATACGTATCTCATCATTTTTTGAAAACATACGTAGTCTACCTACTCTTTCTCATAATATGGAAGTCTTATCGGAACTTTATCGAAATAGTTAACGATATTAGTTATCAAATACTCATTAACATGCTAAAGTCCTGTTTGTCAATCAACAATATTAAGAAACAAGAAAATCAACATCTTTATCACAATTGCATCACTACGAGTATATAACATGGTCAGACAATAGATTCTTCATATTGCGTTGATAGTGACCCGTTACTACTACTCTCCTTTGCTCGTACAAGTGAATACAACACCTCCACTACAAACTATGGAAGTAAGTATATCTTAACACATTATTTTATTGTATTGTTAATATATTTTCGTTATAATACTATTGTGTTAAACGTAGTTGATGGATCCTGGAACCCGTATATGACATTGTACATGTATGTATCTTATGTGTATGCTATAAAGATTCCAAACCATAAAGTGTTAACAGTGGGTAACCTTATCTAATAATGTTTGTTATTTGCTATTTGTTTTAGACATCACATTGTGCCGACATCATAGATGAAACGTTGGTGGAGAATACTTTTAAAACCTATTACTATGGTTTGTCGGACGAAGAAACATCTCTACCACCGCCTTCATACTCCACGAAGAAACGAAAGCATTCAGCACTCGAACACTCGATTGATGAGTTTTTCGAAGAAAATAAAAAGAAGAAAACGAACTGCTCATCTACTGTTGGTCGGGCCACAAAAGACGGCGGAATGTCATATGTTTCGTCAAATCGAAATGATGCAGCGAATGCCACACATATGATTAAAATTGAAATATTCGATCTTAAAAAGACAGCAAACATCGATCAACAAAATCAATGGAAATACGCCGACGTGCGGCTTAAGTATTATGTGGAACCGACAAAAAATTCGAATCACCAAAGAGTTCGAGAAGTAATATATAACATAACGAAAGAAATTTCAGAAATACCAAACGTTAAAAAATATCACTTTTCTAATAAAAATTCTTAATGTTAAATACGTTAAATAATATTAAACTTAATAACGCCTTACTTAAGTATTTTTCATTAACAAATTGAATTACTCATTAGTCATATCATTAGCTAACACAGTGCTAGTAACAAATATAAAAGGTCTGTAGGTTACCTTTCAATCATTATTACATTTTTAAACGAAGATAGTAACATCACTCTTGTATAGTACTGTTATCCAAATGGAATCTAACAACAGGAATAATGGAAGGAATTGCTTTGGAGAAGATCAATGTCTCATCGATGAGTATCTGGTCGACTTATGTATAGAGGCTGAAGAAAATATACGTAACCAGCTGAGTTTATCACCAATATATGACCGTTTCTATGATGCTGATTTGGTTGAACTTTGTATGGAAATCGAAAAAAGGTAAAATTCTTTATAATTATCTTCGACTTTAAGTTTTTGAAATGGTATTTATATTTACTTATGTTTTGTTTATCTTAATAGGGAAATGGTACAAAATGGAGCAGGGTTAAAACGTCTTCGTATAAACAGTGGAGAAGAAAATAAAGAAGATATGAAGAAACGTCGCCTTGATGAACCCTCTACATCAGCTGAAATCAACCCTACATCAGTTGATGCTAACTGTGAGATGAAGTTTTGTGAAGTATGTCATATTAACGTCAAAAAAAGGTATTTAAGCAATCATTTAAAGAGTAACTTACATAAAAATAATACGCAGAAAATTCATAATTTTTTTTCAAATGTTAAACTGATTGAAACTGCATTTGGTAAGAGAATTTATACTTATAGAATAACTTCACCTTCTTCTGAAACAGAATTTCTTACTATAGAGTCTTTTATAAACGCAATAACACATATATTATTACACTTATTTCATGAAAACGTACAGTCGCTTAAATCCTTTAAAGTAAATTTCATATTACATGCTATCTTTATACAACAAACCAAAGATTTAACTAATGCATTTGATTTTCAAACCACCAACTATATTATTAATGAATCAGAAGATATTTCAATTTTCATTAATAAAATCAAAGATACTTTTGCTTGTAAAATAAGTGAATTTGAGAGAAAGGATAGTGGTTGGAGTCTTAAAAATCTCATTAGTATTGATATGAATATAAATAAATATAATCCTCTACGAGGATCTTCTTTTATAGATTTACCTCTTGATATTAAACTTAAAAAAGCTGTTATTAATGTAAAAAACAACGATATTTATTGTTTTAAATGGGCGATACTATCAGCTTTATACCCTATGAACAAAAATAGCGATCGAGTGAGCTCCTATGCAGACAAACAAACTTGTTTAAAATTTAATGGTGTAGAATTTCCCGTTAAATTAACAGACATAAACAAAATTGAAAAGTTGAATAATATAAGTGTTAACGTTTTTGGACTAGAATATAATTCTTCAGCAAAAAAACATAATGTGGTAGGACCTTTATATTTCACTAAATGTAGAAAAGCAATCCATATAAATTTACTATATACAACGGAAGGCAGTAATGGGCATTATAGTTATATTAAAAATTTATCCCGATTAGTAAGTAGTCAGCTTACTTTGAAAAATGGAGCCGTACACATATGTGATGGATGCCTTTTGTACTTTTATACTAATGAAGCACTTGAAAATCATCATTTAAATGATTGTAAACATATACGTTGTGATCTTCCTACCCAGGGAACATTTAAGAAAAATAGATTTTTACAAAATGTCCCTAGTAACGAATTGTGTTTTGATAATTATGATAAAAAACTAAAAGTTCCGTTTATAATTTATGCTGATTTTGAATCATTCCTAAGGCCAATCGAATCTTGTTCTAATAACCCAAACCTATCTTCCACTAGCAATGTTCAAAGACACGATGTTTATAGTTTTGGTTATTATATGAAATGTTCATATAACCAAAGTTTATCCAAATATGTAACTTACACTGGAGAGGATTGTGCAAAAGTTTTCATGACATATTTGTATGAGGACATTAAAAATATAAGTACGAAATTGAGTTTTCAAAAGAGTCCCCACGAGCTTACCGAATCAAACATAAATTTAATTAATAGCACAAGTAACTGTCACATTTGTGAGTTAGAAATAACTTCAGAAAAGTATATAGATTATGATTGGCGAACAGGATCTTTCTTAGGTATATGTCACGAAAATTGTAGTAAACATTTTCATAAAGTTTCATTCATACCTATTGTGTTACATAACTTAAGTAACTATGATGCTCATTTCATAGTCCACGCATTAAATTTTAAAGAAGGTGATATACAAATTATACCTCAAAATAAGGAAAAGTATATTTCATTTTCTAAAGTCTTAAATATAAACGGAAAGCAAATAAGTTTAAGGTTTATCGATTCATTTAAATTTTTGGCAAGTAGCTTAAGTTCACTAGCAAATAATTTAAATAAAGAACAATTTGTTGAGCTTAAAAATGAGTATCCATTAGATGTAGATTTTAATTTATTAAGAAGAAAAGGTATTTTCCCTTATGAATATGTAACTAATTTTGAAACTTTAAAATTGAAATCTTTACCAGATATTGAACATTTCTACAGTTCTCTTACCAATGCAAGTATAACTTTAGATGAATATTCTCATGCTAATGCAGTTTGGGTTAACTTCAAATGTTGTACATTGAGTGATTACTCTAATTTATATTTGAAAACTGATGTTTTACTACTATGTGACATATTTGAAAATTTTAGAAGTGTTTGTTTAAGCACATATAATTTAGATCCTGCTCATTATTATACCGCCCCTGGTCTAAGTTGGGATGCAATGCTAAAATATACAGGAGTTCGACTTGAACTACTAACAGATTTTAATAAAATTGCTTTTGTAAAGAGCGGAATCAGAGGTGGAGTATCTCAATGTAGTAATCGTTATGCTAAGGCTAATAACCCATATATGAAGAACTACAACAAAAACGAAGTCACATCCTATTTATGTTATTTAGATGCTAATAACTTGTACGGTTGGGCTATGTCTCAATATTTACCAGCTTCAGATTTTGAATGGGTAGACCCTAGCATAGATTTTAATTTATCAGACACGTCTAATATTGGGTATATATTAGAAGTAGACTTAGAGTACCCTGAAACTCTTCATGATTTACACTCAGATTTTCCTTTATGTCCTGAAAATATTTGTGTTGGTGAATGTAATGATAAGAAGCTTGTATTAAATTTAAATAATAAAATTAAGTATGTAATACACTATAGAAATCTTTTACAATGTTTGGAAATGGGTATGCTTCTGAAAAAAGTGTATAGAGTTTTAAAATTTAAGCAGAGTCCGTGGTTAAAAGAATACATAAAATTAAATACTGATAAACGAATGCTAGCACGTTCAGATTTTGAAAAAGATTTCTATAAATTAATGAACAATTCTATTTTTGGGAAGACAATGGAGAATATTGAAAAAAGAGTTAATGTTAAGTTACTTACACACTGGGAAAATCATGGTAAAATTCAAGGAGCTCAAAGTATGATTGCGCGCCCTGAATTTCACAGCCTCTCAATATTCTCTGAAAGTCTCGTTGCAGTTCAATTACAAAAAACTAAATTATTTTATAACAAACCCATTTATTTAGGTTTTTGTATTTTAGATATATCAAAAACTTTAATGTTTAACTTTCATTATAAATATATGTGTAAAAAGTTTAGCAATTTAAAATTATTATATACTGATACTGATAGTTTAGTTTACCAGATATTTTGTGCGGATTATTACAAAGAAATTCGGTCTGATCTTGTTCAATACTTTGACACTTCTGATTATCCTGAGAATAATATTTATCAATTTCCACTAATCAATAAGAAAAAAATAGGATATTTCAAAGATGAGACTAATGGTCGAATTTTTAATGAATTTGTAGGTTTAAGATCAAAGATGTATGCAATGGACATTGATAACATGTCTGTGACTAAAGCCAAAGGTGTTAATAAAACTGTAACAAAGAGTTTGAAAATGGAAAATTATAAATCTTGTTTGTTTAATAAAAATATTCAACATGCTGAGATGTATAGATTTAAGTCAATTAAACATGTAATTTTTACACAAAAAATTAATAAAATAAGTTTATCGTATAATGATACTAAACGTTATATTATACCTGATTCGACTGATACTTTAGCATGGGGACACTATAGTATAAGACCAGAAGCGGTATAGTTATTTAATTATTGTAAGCTATTGTAAATTAAATGTTTGTTGTATACTTAAGCTAATAAACTGATTTGTAAACAAAAATATTTCTTTTCCTCATTTCCTTCATATACACGCTAAATTTTTTTTATTAAACATTAATCGATCACCTCTCGAAAGCAATAAACGTAGTCTATTAAGTCAAAACATAAAGTAAAATAAAATGTTTCATTTCCAACATCCTTTTACTTCAATTGTAGCTGGTCCAAGTAGTTGTGGAAAAACAGTTTTTGTCCATAATTTTTTAAAACACATGCATCACATATGTAATGTCCAATTCAAAAACATTGTTTGGTGTTATGATGAAATGCAACCATTGTATAACCTAAGTGGAGTGAAATATCATCAAGGTTTACCTGATTTAAATATGTTTGATGGAAAACTACCTCAGCTTATAATAGTTGATGATCTGATGAGAGAAACGGATGGTCGTATTGTAGATATTTTTACAAAAGGTAGTCATCACCGCAATCTAAGCATATTTTATATAACGCAGAATCTCTTTCATCAAGGTAAAGGACAACGTGATATTTCATTGAATTGTAACTACATTATTTATTTTAAAAATCCAAGAGACAAAACACAAGTTAGATACCTCGCTCGTCAACTATCACCTGAAAACCCCAAATTTGTTGAAGATGCTTACAAAGATGCAACGAGTCACCCATATGGTTATCTTATGATCGATTTAAAACAAAACACCAATGAATCGTTTAGATTTAAATCAAATATTTTTTTAAATGAATATACTATTTGTTACATACCTAAAAATAAATATAAAAGGAGTGGTATTCGATAAGAGTTTATCATTTTTAAAATATGAAAGCACGAGTAAGGACATATAAAAAGTTTATTCATGCACTACATTTATTGGAACCCAAATACCGCAAAGTATTGTTACAAGCCTGTTGTACTAAAAAAATAAATTGTATCTGTGAATGTATTTATAACATATTAAAAGGGAATATTCCTTTGAAGTCTGAAGTAAAAAAAAAACTTACTAAGTATAAAACTATACTCAGAAAACTAGTTAAAAGAGGAAAAAACATTTCAAGAAAACACATTTTGATACAAAAAGGTGGTGCATTTTTACCTATTATTTTGAGTTCCGTTTTATCATCAATATTAAAATCTTTTACATCCTAATAAAATGGAAAATGCTAAAAAAATGATATTAGTCGAACCAGAAGTCATAGAAAAATTAAAAGCAGGAAGCAGTACTACTAATGTTAGTAATTTATCACTTCTTGATGAAGAAATGCATAAAATATTGAACAAAAAGATGGAAGACCGTGAAAAATGGTCACTTTATTTACAAACATTACAAAGGTATTTATACTTTATAAACAAAGAACGACAACCTGTAGAAATACCGATTCTATCCTTAAACGAGCAGAATTGTATAGATAACCAAACAAAACCTGAGACTACCTCAGATACACCAGAAAAAAATGCTATGAAGAATCAGGAGAAAAATATTTTTGAAACTGAAAGATTGGATGGAAATGTAAACATTAGTACTAAATTAAAGAACTTATATGATAAGACTCAAATACTTCAGTTAATACCAAAAACATATAAAATAAAGGGTGAATTGTTATTAGACGTTCTTTTAAATAATAAAGACAAGGTTACTTGGAATAAACAGGGAACAGTGTTTATCAATAATAAAGAAATTTATAAAAGTAATATAGTTGACTTAGTAAACGATGTGTTAAGACCACTTAAAAATAGCTCCCCTAGTGGATGGGTAGATTTTATTATACTTTTAAAAGATTTACAGGTACCTATGAGTTATATAGGAAATGCAAAGAGAGCAACTGTCATAAAGGTTTTAAACAGCACACCGGAAAGTGCACCTGAGGCGAACACCACAAACAGTCTATGTTCTACACCCACTTCAGTAGACAAAGACATTAAAAGAGTCAAACGTACACACGATTGGAAAAAATGGACCCCTTAACAGAACTACACAACATTTACTACAATATTTCTCATCCAGCTGGTTACAGCAGTTTAAATAAACTATATGTTACTATGAAAAATAAACTTAAGAAAAGTGAAATAAGAAAATGGCTGCAGTCTCAAGAAACTTACACCTTACATAAACCAGTCCAACGTAGATTTTCAAGAAATAAATACATCTTATCGAACTTCAATGAATTATGGCAAGCTGATTTAAGTGATATGCGCTCATATAGTGAACAAAATGATGGATTTAAATATATATTATGTGTCATTGATGTTTTTAGTAAGTATGCTTTTGCGAGAGCTATAAAGAAAAAAGACTCTAAAACAATAAAAACGTCTTTTGCTGATATTTTTAAAGAAGCTCAAACAACCCCTACCCATATTCAAACCGATAAAGGTACTGAGTTTATTTCTAAAGATGTTCAAAAATATTTAAAAAGTTGTAATATTAACTACTATACAACAAATAATCCTGATATTAAAGCTAGTATTGTTGAAAGATTTCAACGAACTCTTAAAATGAAAATGTGGCGATATTTTACTCATAAAAATACTAATAGATATATAGACATATTACATAATTTAATGTATTCGTATAATCATAGTTACCATCGAAGTATTAAAATGTGCCCGTCTGACGTTAATTCGAATAATATCATGACTGTATGGCAAAACTTGTATGGTAAAAATGAAACACAAGATAAAAAACTAGTTACAGTGTCTCGCTTAAAAGTTGGAGACTATGTTAAAATTGCTAAATATAAACACATTTTTCAAAAAGGTTATGAAACGAATTGGAGTGATGAAATATTTATTATAACTTCTATTATTAAACGAACACCATGGGTTGTTTACACTATAAAAGATCTAAAAGATGAAGCGATAACGGGAACGTTTTATGAGAAAGAATTACAAAAAATATCTATGACTCCAAATGGAAAATTTAAAATAGATAAAATCTTATGCACTCGCAATTTTGGTAGCAGAAAAGAGTTGTTCGTTAAGTGGAAAGGTTATCCGAATAAATTTAATAGTTGGATATTAGCCTCTAGCTTGGAATCAATATGAGTCACGATAACTTTTATTTAACCTTACCTAGTAATAGCTCAATGTTGTATTTCCCCGATAATAAAACATCGAATTTTTCAACGAAACTACCAAAATCAATTAAATTAGAAGGAGAGTGGGCGGTAGGTGTAGTAGAATTCCAGTACCCATGTACTATGTTCACAGTTCAAGAGAAAGAAAATATTATGTATATATCAAAAATAATGACAGTCCCAAATATGGAAACACCAACCTTAGTTACTTATAAAAGTCATATTCCACCATCTAGTTACGAAACAATTGATGATGTGTTAACTGTTCTAAACGCCAAGGAAAGTTTCAAGTTACGACATGATAAGATAGCAAAATATGTAACTTTGACACAAGATAAAGACGAATTAGTTTCACTAAAATTTTCACCAAAATTAAGTTTGCAACTTGGGTTTGACCCCTTAACTGATGTTGTTACAAAAAGAACTGGAAAATTCCCTGCTAACTTATACTTAGGGCTTCCATCACAGCTATATATTTATTGTGATATTATTGAACCTCAAATTGTTGGTGATGTAATGTGTCCACTTTTAAGGATCGTTCCATTAGATCCTATCAAGTATGTTTATGGCTCGAACAAAATGCATATATTTTCACCACCACACTACGTCCCTGTAATGCGTAGAGAGTTTGACACCATTGAAATAGATATTAGAACAAACATTGGTGAAAAAGTACCATTCCAGTTTGGTACTTCATATGTTAAACTACATTTTAGGCGTAAATAATAATGTATCCGAAATTTGAAAATAACATTTGTCCATATGAAAGTTACTATACACATCAAGCTGGTTCTGGTATAGGGGTTATTTACAAAGGTGTAGCTCACCAACGAGGTCATGGGATCGGTAGTTTTTTGGGGGGATTATTTAGATCAGTTTTACCTCTTCTTTCAAGTGGTGCAAAAGTAGTAGGTAAAGAAGCCTTGAAATCTGGAGTTGGATTGTTATCTGATATGGTCAAAGCACGACCTTTGGAAGAATCTTTAAATAATCGGTTTCAAGAAGCAACAGCTAATCTTAAACGAAAAGCAGATGGAAAAATCGGTCGTGTATTGGGAGGTTCAGGACTTAAAAACAAGAAACGTAACAATCGAAACCTCAGTCGCTCTAAAAACACTCAACAAGTAACATCAAAAAACATTGGGGATAAACAATATAGTGATATATTTACAAATTAATAATGTCATATTTACATCATCACTCTTGTGAATGTGCTAAGTCAGAATTAGATATATTTGCGTTACCGTCTACCCAAACAAGTATAGAAAGTGGTCAATGGATAAATTATAAGCCGATTTCATCCATGAGTGATGATGGTCCAATAGAGTTTCAAATACCAGGATCGGGTGATGACTACATAGATTTATCACATACATTAATTTATGTTAAAGCGAAAGTTATTAATTCTGATATGACATTTCTCACAGAAGATACTATTGTTGCCCCAGTCAACAACTGGCTTCATTCTTTATTTAGTCAACTTGATGTTTACCTTAACCAAAAGCTTATATCTCCACCAAATAACACTTATGGATATCGTTCGTACATAGAAACGTTGTTAAATTATGCGCCTGCTGCTAAAAATTCACATCTGAGGTGTGGGTTGTGGTATGAAGATACAGCTGGGAAAATGAATGCAACTGATGAAACAAACGTTGGGTTTAAAGAACGACAGAAATTTGTTAAAAACAGTAAGGAAGTTGAAATGATTGGTCATCTTCATGGGGACATATTTAATCAAGAAAAGTTTTTGATTAACGGCGTAGAAATGTGTGTAAAGTTAGTTCGATCGAGAGATTCCTTTAATCTCATATCTTCGTCAAATGATGTTAAGTTAAAGGTAACTTTGTTAGATGCCACTTTGATGATTCGGAAAGCTCGTATTAATCCAAGTGTACTATTAGCCCATCAGAAAGTGTTATCTTCTACTACTGCTAAATACCCAATTACACGAGCAGAAGTTAAGGTTTTAACCATACCAGCTGGTATTCAGGGAAAAACATTAGATAATATTTTCTTAGGACAAGTACCAAAAAGATGTATTATTGGTTTTGTAGATAATACTGCATTTAATGGTAGTTTTATAAAGAATCCTTATGATTTTAACAATTATGGTATTAATACATTCAGTTTGTATATAGATGGAATCCAAATACCTTCTAAAGCATTACAACCTATCTTTAGCAACAATTTGTATACTGCAGCCTATCATACACTATTTTCCGGTACTGGCATTCATTTTCTTAATGAAGGAAATGGTATATCAAGGGAGCAGTATCCTTATGGTTACTGCTTGATGGCATTTGATTTAACACCTGACTTATCAGCCAATTCTAGTGGTCATTGGAATCTCATAAAACATGGTAGTGTAAGATTGGAAGTAAGGTTTGAGAATGCTCTAACAGAAACTGTGAATTGTATTGTATATGCTGAGTTTGATAATATAATTGAAATAGATAAAAATAGAAACGTTAGTGTTGACTTTAGCAGTTAGTTTATATATAATTTAGTAATATTTGAATTTTCATTAGTTTATGAACACATTGTTAGGTGCATGTATGTTAACGATGAATAGTTTACAAATAGGATATTATTTGAAACAAATTAATAACTCTTTAGAATATAACGTGTTTGCTGCAAACCAATTACCTATTCATATAAGTAAACCTATATACTTAATCAGTAATTTAGATCCAGATTCTAAGCCAGGATCTCATTGGATTGCAATTTGTGTGGATAGTAATGGTATTGGCGAGTACTTCGATACTTTTGGACGCAAACCAGGGAACCCTCATTTATCATTTTTGAGGAGGAACACTACTAAATGGTTTTACAACTCAAAAGTTATTCAAAATGTTTTTTCATCTGTTTGTGGACAATATTGTTTGCTATATCGACGGCCCCTACGTAAAGTATCGTAACTGCAAAAATCGAAATTTCTGATTTTTGCATATGTAAAACGTAATAATGAGTAACTATGATGTACATTAATTATTTTTTGTTTTTATACATTTTTAAGACACTTTTTCAATTGAATACTGTCGAAACTGTACAAATTACGCGCCAAAAGCTATATTAAGTGGCAGATTCGACAGTATTCCCTTAGAGCGCTGCGCGGGCGCGACTCGAAACTACCAGACTCGACAGTTTTCTCTGGGATGTGGCGGGGGAGGACACATTTACCTTTTTTCAAGTTTTTGTTTACTTAATGAATAAAAATGAATGGTTGAGGTAAACAACTAGTCAATTAGGTTACAAAACCAAATATCAATAAGTGTGAGAGTTGTGAGACTGTCGAATGTGAGTATGAAGCTCAGAAACCTGGTAATGGAATGATAATGGAATTAGCTTTTCACGTGTGGAAATCATAAGTTTTCATCAAATTATTTACACTAGTAAAATGATACATTGCTTATATAAGTAATAAGTGCCTGATTTATGATTAAACTTATAATTAAATCGATTCTAAATAAATTCACGTGGCGAGTTTTTAGATTAACGCAGTAAGCTATCGAAAATGGCAGTTTCAATTGTGTTCTTTTAAAAACATATTTTTTCTCTATCGGAACTGCCATTTTTGATAGTATACTGTGCTCTCATTAAGCACTAAAATATCGAAAGTGGTACTTGCGATGGTCTTCTGCGATTGGAAGAAATCGAATCTGCTACTTGCGATAGTTTTTTACGATATTAATGAATTGCCAATGTACTTCCGATTTTTTTTAAAACTTTTGTTTTAGTAAATAATGGAAAAAACAAATCGGCACCAGCGGGGATCGAACCCACGACCTCCGGGTATACGCCCCCGTCGCTTTGCCAATTGAGCTATAGTGTTAAGTGGCTTCTAGTGCGAAATTGTTCTTTCCTATGTTTCTTTTACACTTTTTAAGTAGTGTTAGCTTTCCCTACCTCCGATTTTTTTAAATATTGGAAAGGTCATTGTCTACCTTTACTGATAGAACGCAAATGT
This sequence comes from Bedellia somnulentella, assembly GCA_963576735.1. Taxonomy (NCBI): domain Eukaryota; kingdom Metazoa; phylum Arthropoda; class Insecta; order Lepidoptera; family Bedelliidae; genus Bedellia; species Bedellia somnulentella. The sequence goes on along the minus strand of CAUYWD010000410.1, from coordinate 135,196 downwards.
TGAGAACGCCTAACTTTTACATTATTAGAATATTTTTTTGGTTCAGTGTATTAGCTTCTTACTGGAATTATCAAATTAAAAATAATCTTTAATCTCAAACTTATTTAAGTTAGTAAAATTAAAATAAAAGTAATCAAAATGTTTTTTTTGTGAAAATGAAAATCTCATGTGGGGATTGTTCGAATAAATAAATTAAAAATAAAAGGAAAGAAAAATTTCGACACCTTTCCTTTCCTTTATTTATCCTTTATTTATAAAAAAATAATCCCCACATGAGGTTTTCATGAACAAAAAAAAACATTCTGATTACTTTTATTTTAATTTTACTAACTTAAATAAGTTTGACACTGACATAGAATGGAGGTTTCTCAACGAAATTTATGAAGCCAGAAAATGCACATGTTTGTTCAGCAAACGAATTCCCAGACGAAACTCCCGACCGCGCAGAAGAGACACCGGTTCCATCTCTCACCTTAGCCCAAGCTTTTGACAGTGAACAACCACCATCTTTAGATATTACAGACGTGCCGAGCGTTAATTCTTTAATATTAATATCTGATCCAGAAGAAATTAATTCACCTAACTCTGCTCAGGGCCATATCCCAGCCCTTAAAACAGGTTGTGAGCATAGGCACCTAAAAGTCTCCTGCCCATAGGGTTAGTATCATCCGTCATCATCATCGTATCAGCTAAAGCCTAAATAGACCATGAACGTGTGTGGTCGTAGGTCGATAAGGGTTGTGAGCATGCATATTATGCTCATATGGCTGGATCCGCGCATGACTTTGCTACGCGCAAACAAACTTATACACCTGATCCAGGTCAAAAGTGAAAGCGACCTGGTGATCAACGGATCGACGTCCAAAGGAAATTGCCAAAAAATACTGTCCAAAATTTCATCGTTAAAAGCGGAAAAACTATGCCCGCGAAAAGAACGAAAAGTCCACCTGCAAACTGAAATATTCAAGAGCATTTACAGAAGGAGTAAGACAACATATTTTTAAAGAATGTTGGCAGCTGTCGGCTCATGCAATGCAGTAGGAGTACATCAATAAATAGGTATACGGATAGAATTGAAAAAAAATAAAAACGACAGAGGAACCCTCAAGGAGACAATTCACTAGAATATATATTTTACCTAAACCTTAACATAATACTATCTAAGAAAAAAGGGTGTGGCTTAAATTAAAATGTTTTGTGCTACCCTAGCTGCAAAAGACCAATTTATTAGAACGGTACAAGATAAACTGGACTAAACTGGCGTTACTGGAAAATACAACAGAGAAAGAGAGTGATAGTTCAATGGGTAGAACACCGGTTAACGTGCAAGCGACTAGTGTTCAAATCCCGGGTCGGGCCTACACCAATTTGTCTTTTCTAAAAACATATGTGTGGTTAATTTATCATGGTTGTTAACGGTGAGGGAAAACATCGTGAGGAAACCCACATGACTGAGTTATACTTAGTCATGTGACAGTGTATTCGTACAAAACGGCGATAGGCCTGCCCTTTATCACGTGAGTACACTGTCCATGCAAAATGTGGGTACTCTGAACACCAGGTGACAAAGTCACGTGATGTTCAGAAGTATTAGTACCTCTGCCAACCCCTTCGGGGATATTCGGCGTGAACGTTTATGTTATGTTACAACAGAGAAAAGCATTTAAAGCACCCAAGGAAAACTGTCGCGGAAATTATTCGGACTATCTGTGACCATGTCTGGGCATTTCAACAAGTTAAGTCCCATTTCACAAAAAAAACAGCAACAAATTGTATCTTGACAATTGATTGAGATTTGCTAAGTGGTTTATTATGTACAAAGAGTGGCCAGAGTTAAATAACTACAGCAATCAATTCGAATGTTTTAGACATGAAAACCTCATGCGGGGATTATTACTAATAAATAAAAGATAAATAAAGGAAAGAAAAATTTCGACACCAGCCACAGCAATCAAGCAGAATATGGGCGACAATACCGTCAATAGTTAATGACAACATAACTTATACATTTTTGGTTCGAAAATAATGCTAGTACCTAGGTTTAATAAGATCTATTGTTTTGTGAAAATAATTTTACTACTTATTTTTTATTACTTAAATCTGATAGTTTGTTATTACGAGTAACATGCTCGTAAGACTGCTGAGTACATAAGTCACTATAACATACATAGTTATTAGTTTTCAATAGTTATTAATTGCCCATTAGTTTAGACCCTAAAATCCCATATATTATTAATAATTTCTAAAATCTTTCGTTATTTTTATCAATATATTTTATATAAGATAATTTTATTTTAAGTAAGGAAAGTTTTTTTTTCATACCTCAGTCATGCTAATGCAAGCAAATTTGTTCATATTATTTTCGTGCACCTGTTACTTATTACAATGCATGTTTTGTTACTATACAAAAACAACATAAAATCAAAAACCCTGTTGTTTTCTTGGTAGAAAAGTATCTTCATATCCGCATTATACCTTAAAAATGCTATTGAATGTACCAGTTTTAGTTACATCGTGACGAAGAATATTATTGTAATTACCACTTACTATACCTAGGCAATTGCAAATGACCTAGAATAATATCGAAACTGCCACATTCGATAAAACGCCGCTTAATACTGACGAGTTATAACATTGAAAATGAAATATCTAGAAAAAAATTATATATTTAAAATAACACATTAACTAATTAAATTAAGTATAAAATAGTCATGTAATTTCAAGTATTGTATTTTACAAAATGTTAGTATTTACTTTTAAAATCAATTTTCTAACTTTGAATTGCTCTCCTGTAAAGTTAAGGTTTTGCAGTTACGATACTTTACGTAGGGGCCGTCGATATCTTTATTTAAAAATAAGAGGTATGAAATTATTTGATTTTGTAGAAATGTTTAGTAACAGAACTTACAAAAATGATTTGTTGTTACAAAAAATGTTTAATGTATTTTTAGTGACTAACAATAATTTAATTGTGTAATAAAATAAAAAATATTATTAAAATATGTTGTGTTTTTATTCCTTACTTCGTTGATATGGATAATGTGAAGAATATCAGTAAAACCATATAATTAAAATAAACACTATCTTTATTTAACGTATTTAACATTAAGAATTTTTATTAGAAAAGTGATATTTTTTAACGTTTGGTATTTCTGAAATTTCTTTCGTTATGTTATATATTACTTCTCGAACTCTTTGGTGATTCGAATTTTTTGTCGGTTCCACATAATACTTAAGCCGCACGTCGGCGTATTTCCATTGATTTTGTTGATCGATGTTTGCTGTCTTTTTAAGATCGAATATTTCAATTTTAATCATATGTGTGGCATTCGCTGCATCATTTCGATTTGACGAAACATATGACATTCCGCCGTCTTTTGTGGCCCGACCAACAGTAGATGAGCAGTTCGTTTTCTTCTTTTTATTTTCTTCGAAAAACTCATCAATCGAGTGTTCGAGTGCTGAATGCTTTCGTTTCTTCGTGGAGTATGAAGGCGGTGGTAGAGATGTTTCTTCGTCCGACAAACCATAGTAATAGGTTTTAAAAGTATTCTCCACCAACGTTTCATCTATGATGTCGGCACAATGTGATGTCTAAAACAAATAGCAAATAACAAACATTATTAGATAAGGTTACCCACTGTTAACACTTTATGGTTTGGAATCTTTATAGCATACACATAAGATACATACATGTACAATGTCATATACGGGTTCCAGGATCCATCAACTACGTTTAACACAATAGTATTATAACGAAAATATATTAACAATACAATAAAATAATGTGTTAAGATATACTTACTTCCATAGTTTGTAGTGGAGGTGTTGTATTCACTTGTACGAGCAAAGGAGAGTAGTAGTAACGGGTCACTATCAACGCAATATGAAGAATCTATTGTCTGACCATGTTATATACTCGTAGTGATGCAATTGTGATAAAGATGTTGATTTTCTTGTTTCTTAATATTGTTGATTGACAAACAGGACTTTAGCATGTTAATGAGTATTTGATAACTAATATCGTTAACTATTTCGATAAAGTTCCGATAAGACTTCCATATTATGAGAAAGAGTAGGTAGACTACGTATGTTTTCAAAAAATGATGAGATACGTATTCGCACACTTGTTTAATTAATCAAGTAGCCGCAATATGATGAATTTATATATAAAAATTGTGAAGTGTAGAAAATGATAATATTGTATTGGATAGAGAGAACGAATAAGTTATTTATAAGTATAAGTAATTTATATAGATACATCATACATAAATATGCTCACGACTATAAATCTCTAGAAGGGGTAGCCAGAGCTAAGGAATTAAAAATACTTTAGCCACTTTTGGAAAGTTGAATGGGGAACAGATGATGAAATAAAGTTTTATTGTGAGCGGCCTCCAACCTCATCGCACGAAAATCCCTTTAAAACCCCAATACCGTTAGTTGCCTCTTAAGTACACCTGCAGTAAGAAATGGGGTAGTGCTATTCTAAGCCTACATAATATGCGAAATATCATAAGTCAATATAAAATAAATATTAAATCAACCGTGATAGCTCACTAGGCAGAACCTCGGTTGTTAATGTCATATGATGTTTAGAAGTAGTAGTACCTCTGCCTACCCTTCCGGGGATACACAGCGTGAATGTTTGAGACTTGAGCATTAAAACATTATGTTAGTATTCCTTGAAGTGGGTTTTGTTTAGAATGTGGATGACGTCAGGTAGGTGATTAAGACATTGAAATCAAATACAATGATGCATTAGCTTAATGAGTTTTGAGCATGAAGCCGAGGCATCATTAATGAGGTGATTACTAATCATCTAGGAGGTTTGGAAAGGATTATGTATCTCTGAAACGCTTACAGATACAGCTCTGAAACCCAGCGCAATCGCTTCAAATGGGGGGCTATTCCTTTTTTTTTTTTTTTTTTTTTTTTTTTTTTTTTTTTTTTTTTTTTTTTTTTTTAGGTTGGGTCTGCTGCCCTTGATAATAATTTGAGGCGAGAGAGGGGAGAGAAGCGGGGGTGGAGGGGGTTGAGCCAGAACTCCCATAACCCTACTACTACGGTGACCTTGTTTAGCACTAAATAACTGTGACTGTATAGCTACTGCCGATTTCTTTATTAAAAGATTTTTTTTCATATCTATGAGTAAATCGCTGACATTAGAATAGGTCGATTTAAGTCGTAGCTTAGCACCAGGCGACAATCTCGTTTTTAAAACAAAATTAATAAGTAGTTGCCTAGAACTTTTCGAAATCATACTGGCGTACAACTCTATTCCATCGATTAACGCTTTCGTGAGATTTTCATCATCAGTCATTGATGGTAAAAGGGCAATTGCCGTCTTAATGTCAAAATTATTACTAGACATCGTGACGGATTTATTTATATTCTCAACCTTGTCTTTTTCTCTAAACAAACCACAAATGTAACTATAAATTGTTCTTATCTCATTAATTAATAACCTATTCACTACTTCAACTTCTTCGTCGCATATCTCAGATTTATCTACTTCTAAAACAATTTGAAACAAAATACCCTCTAATTGGGTGTACAATACATTAGCTTCTTGTAACTTTTGTAACCGTAAGTTTTTTTTACGCCCTTCTGGTCCTAATTTAACTAAATATTCTTTCAAATATTTTAAACTATCGCGTAAAGTAGTTAAGTTACTTGCCATAACAAAAAAAAAGATGTAGTAATAATCAAAATGAATAAAACTGTTATAGTTTACCGTATAAGAAAAAACATATTCACGCCTTGTCAGCAGACAGTTTCATGCAACAATTGGTTCCGTACACGAGCTCCCAGCGCCCTATGATCGATTGACCCCGTACTTATGCTCCCGGCACCCGGCGCGAACGTCCAAAACAATGTTATGCGATCGTTGAAATGTCCGGTCTAGAAACTGCATTGGCTAGAGCAGCTCTGTTGAGTTCTTTTCGAATGGTTTTTTTTACACTTTTTTTGCATTTCTTCACTACGTAAACCATGATGGCGGTGACAAAACCAATAAACAGTACAATATTCAATATTTCAGTAGCGCTCAAATTGCCTGTCTTCTGCGTCGCACTAGCGTCACCACTTGCAGTTTGTGCAATAAATAATTGTTTCTTCTTTTGAATACGATTTTCCCATTGTTGCTCCAGCCGTAAATTAATTGATATATGAATATTCTGTTCACTTTTCCTCAGCACTAACCTACAGTGCTACTGGCAGGGTCGCCATGTAATATGTTGTGTGTTGTGGTCGTGAAGATAGGAGGTTATTTTATTAAAAGATCTTTATTGCACTATGTCCGTATATTGAATGAATATAAAATACAATAAACGTTTACGTTTTAACTTACACAACTAAGCACTTTACTTATTGCTACACATGTTAAACTTATTTGCAATATCGGCATATTACACCGCAGTTACTAACTTCATTCCACTGTCGAGCCGCACCATGATGTTACAACTTGACACCAAGCCTCGAAAGCTGAATATCATACAGGTCTACTCACCAACCGCAGATAAGCCGTTGCCGGAAATTGAGGATTTCTATAAAGAAATAGAGCAGCTATACCAACTCACAAAGAAAGAAGACATCAACATCGTGATGGGAGACTTCAATGCCAAGATTGGTTGTGGGAAAGTAACGGGCGTTGTCGGGCAATGGGGTCTTGGAACTTGAAATGACAGAGGAGATCTTTTAGTCCAGTTTTGTCAGGAAACAGATCTTGTAGTCACTAACACATTTTTCAAGTTACCCAAAAGAAGACTATACACGTGGACATCACCAGCGCATACAGCTGATAACATAGTCAGGAACCAAATCGACTATGTTATGATCAACAGCAGATTCAAGAACTGTACATCTGCTGCGAAAACCTATCCGGGTGCGGATATTGGTTCTGATCACAATCCCGTTGTTATAGACCTGGCATGTCGACTTAAGTACCACCGAAAAAAGTCCAATTTAACACGTGTTGACATTAAAAAGCTGTCTCAACCGGATATCAGGCCAAAGGTACATACCGCAGTCCATACGCTTGGGCAGTGCAATACAAGAACAATCGTTCAGCAACAGATCTCGAACACATCTGGCCCAGCTTGAAGAGATTAGTCTCGGATATAAACGTGACTCTCTTAAAGCCATCAAAAGATGTTCCGAAGCAAGTGTGGATGACAGAGGATATTCTCGAGTTAATTCAAAAACGACGACTCTACAAGAATTCAGATATTGATCGGTACAAAAGTCTGGACAGTGAAATACGCCGTAAATGTCGCAATGCCAGATCAGATTGGTACGAGGAACGGTGCAATTATGTAGAGACCTTATTGAAGAAACACGACTCTTTTAATCTCCATAAGGAGATCAAATACATGGCCGGCATCCACAAGAAGCAACAGCAAACTTTTTGGCTGACAGCAGTGGCAAAATCATTCTGGACCCACAGGAAAAGAAACACCAATGGGCACTATACATCAAAGATCTGTTCAGCGATGTTACTCGAAGCTCCACACAACATCTATGTGACGCAGAGGGTCCTATCATCCTTAAATCGGAAGTGCTCAATGCCTTAAATAATGCAAAATCAGGAAAGGCCGTTGGTCCAGACGATGTGCATATCGAGATCCTAAAACTGCTTGAAACCGAAAACTTAACTGCTCTTGTAGATTTATGCAACCACATATATGAGGTAACCACATTACACCTCAAGACTGGTTGAAGTCTACCTTCGTGACTCTACCCAAAAAGCAGTGCGCCAGAAAATGCCAAGATTTTCGTACCATTAGCCTCATGAGCCAAGTATTAAAAACATTTCTGGCTATAATACACAAACGCATCAGAAACAAATGCGAAGATCAGCTCGAGGAAAGTCAGTTCGGTTTCCGCGCTGGCATGGGTACAAGAGAGGCTCAATTTGCACTCAACGTGTTGATTCAAAAGTGTAGGGAAATGCAGCAGACCGTATTCCTGTGCTTTATAGACTACGAGAAAGCTTTTGACCGTGTGCAAGACGAGGAACTCATTAAACATCTCGTAGCTATTGGACTCGACGGCAAGGATATACGGATAATAAGCAACTTATACTGGAGACAAACAGCGACGGTTAGAGTTGAGGGGGAAGAGTTGGATTCTGTTATGATACAGCGTGGAGTTCGTCAGGGATGCATGTTGTCTCCGTTACTATTCAATATATACTCCGAAGCAATAATTAAGGAAGCACTTGAAGATGTGGATGCAGGAGTCGCCGTCAATGGTCGTGTGGTGAATAACCTGAGATACGCGGATGACACTGTCCTACTAGCATCCACCCTAGAAGGTCTCCAGCAGATTGTGGATAAAGTCCATGAGTGTAGCAAAAAGGTCGGATTGAATATAAATATATCGAAAACGAAGTTCATGATCGTGGCTAGCAGCGGTCCTCTATAGCAAGCAGACCTGCGGATAGGAGCGAACATCGTCGAAAGAGTCGACAAGTACAAGTACCTCGTCCTCATGTGTATGGATACAATTGTACAATAGAAGATCTATGTAAACTACCCACATTTACGACTAAATAAATGGTTTTTAATGGTTTTTCCTGGCTGACTGACTCATGGGAGAGCGATACTGAAATACGCGTGCGTATCGAAATAGCCCGAGCGTCATTCATGAGCATGAGGAAAGTTCTGTGCTGTCGAAAACTTTGCATCAAACTCCGTAATAAGCTTCTGCAGTGCTACATATGGCCCGTCGTTCTGTATGGATTTGAATCATGGACCATTAAAGAGGACCTGAGAAAGAGACTTGAAGCATTTGAGATGTGGTGCTACAGACGGATGCTCCGTATTAGCTGGACGGATAAAGTCACTAACGTCGAAGTCCTCAGGCGCATACGTAAAAAGGTCGAACTCGTGAATACCATCAAGTAGCGCAAAGTCTCTTACTTGGGACACGTTTTGCGGCACGAACGCTACACGCTGCTACACACCATAATGATGGGAAAAATAGAAGGAAGAAGAAGGCCAGGAAGAAGGAAGATGTCATGGTTGTGCAACATCAAAGAATGGACCGGCTTAAAAACCGTGGAAGAATTGTTCAGAACATGCATGAACAGAGAGCGTTGCAAAGAGCTGATTGCCAACCTCCAGTGATGGAGCGGCACTTTAAGAAGAAGAAGCGGGCCACCAAGCGTTGTCGAAAGCACTGCAGATATCTAGGGAAATGACTAGGTTATTATTTTTATTTTTACAATTTTCCTGTATAAAGCTAATTAGATCGTAGAGTGCATCCTCGGTGCAGTGCTGGGGAACAAACCCGTATTGCGATGGATTTGCTTTAGGCAGAGTATGATATTTTACTCAGTTGACGAGCATCTTTTCTAGAATTTTACTCAGCTCTGGCAGAAGCCCTATGGGTCGATACGATTTGGGTTCTGAATATGTTTCCTTGCCTGGTTTGCGGAGCGTAAGTATTTCGCTCTTCTTCCACCTGGTGAGGAAAGTAGGACAGCTCCAGACATTTATTGGCTAATGCCAAGTACTGTTCGTTTGCTTCCTCGATGACAACATTACAAATGTCCGCCGTGAGGCCATCCGATCCTGGTGCCTTCTTCGGGTTAAAGCTGCGTGCTGCGTTGATAAGCTCTGTTCGCGTCAGCGGGGGGTCATCAACGATAGTAAGATCAATTGTGAGATTGTTTTCCGCCCTAGCTCTGACAAGTGTTTGGTATGTGGTATCGCTGTCAGTTGAGTCGTCTGGAAAGAAGGTGTTGGCTAGGAGCTCAACTGAGGCTTGCGGAGTCAGGGTTGATCCGTTAACTGCCAGTGGCTGATCTACTTTTCTGTTCGAGGTTTTTTTTATAACTCTGTAGATGCCGTCCCACATACTTACCCGGTCTTGTCGCGGGCAAAACTCCTTCCAATTTCGAGTCTGGGAACGTTTTTCTTCTTCCTCATATGTTAGCTTAGCTTTTAGATATTCTTGTATAACAAAATCTGTCCTAATTTTTGCTGCGCATTTTATTCTCCTTTTTTTAGTAATACATTCTTTTCTGAGGGATGTCAGTTCCTTGCTCCACCAAGGCAGTTTAATTTTTTTTATCCTCTTAAGAAGGGGGATAGATTCATCACATGCTTTATATATGCATTTTGTTAGTTTTATTACTGTGTTTTCTATTTCTATGTGGGTTTTAATATTTTCTATGTCCGACTCGTTAATTTTATTTTCCTTAAGGGTTTCATAAATATGTCTTTAAATTGATGCCAATTTGCTTTTTTGCAATTATACTTTCTAGTTGATCTAGTTATTTGAGCTATGAATTTATTTTCTGTAGTTAGTCTAAAAGATATAGCATTGTGGTCTGCATTTGTCACCCCAGTTTCGACCCTCCAGTCTTCAATCTTCGCTATTAGATTTTCAGAACACACGGTTACATTCACCCGGCTTTTATATTCTCTCCCCCCTCTTATTGTATAGAAAGTGGGCGTATTGCCCACATTCAAGACGTGAAATTCCAGTTCGTCAAACAGACCCATCAAAATTTCGCCCCTTATGTCTTCACCGTCACTTCCCCACCATTCACTTTTTGCGTTTATGTCGCCACCCATTATTATCCTGGATTTTTCATACTCTCTGACTATCACTCTTATCCTATCTGTGTATAGATCGAGAGGTTCTGTCCCTTCGAAGTATAGGCTGGCCACTGCAAGAGTCCATTTGTCCGTCTTGAGTGTGGCTACAGATATGTTCTCCGTTATAAGTGCAGTTTCTTCGATGATTTGGACATTCTGGTCCAGGACCATAATTGCCGCCTTCACTGGTTTTGCTTTCGTACTTCCTGCCTGGATAGTTCTTATTCCAGGGTATTGCTTCACCGTGCCAGTTGCTCCAGTGTATGGTTCCTGGACCAGAGCAAAACAGGTATTCCTCTTTATTCCCTCCAGGATAAGTTCACTAGTAAATAGTTGGCTGCGTTGGAGGTTAGCCTGAAGTATATTGTAGTCTGGTTTATTGTTTGAATTTTGTGGGGTGAGAGACGGTGCATTATCCGAGACAACCTTAGCAATACGCCGCCCGAGATCTTGCCAAGTTGTCCCACATCATCCTGACTGGGCAGCCGTCGTCGAAGCTGTTGTGGTCCATCTTGTCCATATTCGCCTTTTTACAGTTGATGCAGCCTGGTTCTGATCCATTTCTATATTTGGGGCAGCTTTCTTTATGGAGGGGGTCCCCACAATGCGAGCAGCTGTCTTCGGTGTCTGTACACAATCTACGCCCATGGCCATATCCCAGTCACCGTGAGCACAGTATCAGTGGTGATTGGTCGACGACGTCACGCAACTGTAGTCCGATGTGGACCCTCCCGGCGTCTATGAATCTTTTCCAGACAATCAGTGAGACCTCAATCACGACGTGGTTTAGGAGTAGGTTTCTTCTCTTCTGTCTGTATCTTACTCTCATTCTGTGTTCCTTTGGATCTAGGTCTTTCAGAAGGTTCTTGTTTTGGCTTTTGATGTATTCTTTGATGTCCTCGACTGAATTTGCAGCTTTTACATCCTTTATTTTCAGTAGAGGGTCTTTGTTTGCTACTTCTTCCACTTTGAGATTATTTTGCTCCTTTATTTTGTTTCTTATTCTATTTATCTCTTCCTTAATTTTGCTCCCGATCACAATTTTTCCGCTCGCGGGCTTTTCTCAGTCTATCTACTTGGATTCCCGTCTTTTTTGTATCCAGCGCAGTTGTTATACTCTCTATCACGCTAGTGTCTCCTGTAGTTAGTGATGAGACGACAATAGAGTGCATGACTTCTCTTTTGCTTGTCTCACCATTAGGTGACTTTGCTGCTACTGCAGCGTAACTAGGGGGTTGATGTTGGCTGGTAGCCTGATCCTTAATATCCACGACGTTACTGGCAACAGAAAGTAGCAGGCTGTTGTTTTCATTTATCTTTCCCCACATAGCTTGCATCATACTTTCGTCTTTTGCGAGATGGGGTGATTCTGGTTTTGTCTTTTCCTCTTTGTTTTTTAGCTCTTTTAGCTCTTCTTTTAGGCGGTCGCATTCTTCGAGGGTTTCGAGGCTTATCTGAGCTAATTTGTCTACGTTAGTGTCAACTATTATTTTTAATGAGGTTCTTGTGTTTGGTACTCGTCCTGTTTCCTCTTTTATTCCTTGGACTAGGGTCTTTACTTCGGCTATTATTATTGCCGTAATTGCGGTAAGAACACCAGGCATCAAAGACTGAGTCAGTGAATCTTTTGCGAGATGGGGTGATTCTGGTTTTGTCTTTTCCTCTTTGTTTTTTAGCTCTTTTAGCTCTTCTTTTAGACAGTCGCATTCTTCGAAGGTTTCGAGGCATATCTGAGCTAATTTGTCTACGTTAGTGTCGACTATTATTTTTAATGTGGTTCTTGTGTTTGGTACTCGTCCTGTTTCTTCTTTTATTCCTTGGACAAGGGTCTTTACTTCGGCTATTATTATTGCCGTGATTGCGGTAAGAAGACCATTCATCAAAGACTGAGTCAGAGAGTCTGCTGATGTTTCGGCTGCTATTTACCGGGATTGGAGGTTCTCTTGTTTGTGGCTGGAATCGTTTTTGTATCGGCCTTAGATTTCCCAGAGTTGGGAGCGCAGTTAGTGCGGCTAGGTTTAGATGTCATTTTGACAGATAAGTTATTTATGATAGCGACGCACGAAGATGCACTTTATAATCCTACAATGTGTTTAACTATTATAATTTCTTAGAGTACTAGGATACCTAGTGGTGTAAATTGCCGCTAGGTCGAACTATTATTCTACGTAAAACTATATATCAAGATAGTAAAATATGATTTAAAAAAAAAACTTTTTTTTTGTATATTGTAAGTTGAAATTGCGTGAATTGAAAGAGCTTGACTAATCAAGATGCCTACAAAAAACTAGAGGTTTCTAGCTCTGTTAGATGCCGAGACATCCACAATTCAATTTTTCCAAGATGGCGGTCAAATTTAAAACTCTTGTAAAAACGTGAGTTTCTGTCGGAATAACAGCGTCTTTGGTATTTGGTATTCGGGCTAGCCTTGCCTACCCGTTAAAGCTACTGGAAACAGGGAAAAAGTTGCTCTACAGAAACTCTATATAGAGTACCCTAAAAGGTAGAATTTACTACGCCTAAGCTAGTACAAAAAACCTCAGCTCGATAGTACAAAAATTAAAAGAGTTATAGCACTTTTAAATTTTTCAAGATGGCGGTCGTCTTTTCCAAGATGGCGGCTACAAAGGTTAAATTCGTCTTAAAAGCTGAGTTTTAATGCAAATTGTATCGAGTTTGGGCTCTATCTCTTTGTCTTTAGAAGACCTATCTATTAAAAGCTAAAGAACTGTAAATTTATGAGTGAATATTGATGTTTTAGCCAAAAAAGCCCAATTTTTCGTATAATTGACGAATTTTTACTTAAAAACTATATTTTTCCCAAATTTTTCTTTATGAAGTATTATATTGTATCTACTTACATATGTTTTTAAAATGTGAACATCGGATTAAGTACTTGTTCACTGACATGTAATTTCAGCTTTCAACTTAAATATTATTCTTGAAAAATTTTCCAGGAATTTTTTTTGTTTCTTATATCTACACTTATAGTCCACTAAACTCTTCCCCGAGAACGATAATAAACATCATATTTCGTCGATCGCTTTTGTGGATTTTTTGAAGATCACAACTTTTTGATATTTACACTTAAGCTCCTATATCTTCGTCAATTTTCCAGCGATTTCCAAAATTTTTATGTCAATGGTATTTTCTTGAATAATCGCTATTTATGATACCCTTAAAGTTCCACGAAGATTTGTTCTTCTATTTTCCGACAAAAAAATTAATCGGAAAATTTGTCCTTAAAAATCAGTTTTTCACGATGCGTGAATTTTCTTTTCTTTTTCTTGTAGCTCTTGAATTGTTGCTTCACCTAGTAATATTTTTTTTGAAACTTTTGAATTTTGAAATTTTCTAACTTATTTCACTATAACCCTGGATTATCGAACTGCCCAGGGCAACCAAAAATATTGGTAGATGCGCAAAAGTTTTCCACTATTTATCAATTTGAATCAATTTGTAAATTCGAACTGAAAGTATTTATTATTATTATTATTATTATTAGATGGGCGGTAAACGCCACGGGTTTCCGCACTGAGCCCGGCGTGGCAGGCCATTGTGCGTGGACCAAATGGTCATTTAATTCTCCCAACCTAATTCCGTCCAGAAGGCGAGTAGCTTATCCAGGTCAGCTACCGCTTCTGGGAGCGACTTTATGGTTCCTATTGTGTTATAGCGGATATCGGCTACCCCAGTGCATTCCTGGAGCACGTGAGCGACCGTTTCGTCAGCTTCCATGCACGCTCGGCACATGGGGCTGTCGGTAATGCCTATAGTGTATAAGTGTTTATTTAGTGTGGTATGTCCTGTAAGTACTCCAGTCACTGTCCGCAGATCTTTCCTGCTTAGTCGTAGGCCGCGCCCGGTCAGCTTCCTGTCAAGGGATGGCATGATTTCCTTCGACTGTCTGCAACCGGGCTCTTCCTGCCAGTGTATCTTGGAGAGGGAGTGAGTGCGTTCTTTTAGCCATGCGCGAAGCTGACCGTAGGGTAGGGGTATGATCGGTTCAGGACCATGTAGGTCCCTTGCCGAGCCCCCCCTAGCCAGTTCGTCAGCAGCGTCGTTACCTAAGGAGCCGCTGTGGCCCCTTATCCATTGTAGGGTTAAAGTGTTGTTCCGAGCTGCCTCTTCAAGAGCTCTGTGGCACTCCAGGACTAGCCCTGAAGTGAATTCACAGCGGTCCAGAGCCTGCAGCACAGATGCACTGTCCGAGATGATTCTGATATGCATATCGGACACTGCTCGGGCTTTAATTGCCATGGCCGCCTCGGTTATTCCAAGACAATCTGCTTGGAATACCGTGTTGTGTTGACCTAGGCTTTTGGAAATTTTAATATTGAGGTCTTGTGAATATACGCCGGCTCCAGTCCCTTGGTTGGTCTTAGAGCCGTCTGTGTATACACGCACCTCTTTAATATTGGAGTAGTCATGCTGTTCCTCTTCGAGTATAACAGTGTAATTGTGTTTGGTAATTATAGTTTTAGTTATCCTATCACAGGGCGCAGCAAGCAAGGGCTGATATTGAATCGCCGTTGTGTGTATACTGGTGTGTAGGATTCTGGAGTCATTTCTAAGGTGCCCTGCATTTTTCAGCCTAAGTGAGGACATCGCCGCCTCTTGCTGTATGTGTAGGTGTAAGGGTGGCAGGTTCAGTAAAGCCTGAAGAGCTGCAGTAGGTGCGGTTCTCATACAGCCTGTAATGGCCAGGCAGGCAAGCCGTTGCATCTTTTCCAGGTCATTTTGAGCTGTTATTAATTTGGTTCTCGGCCACCAGACCAGTGAGCCGTAGGTTATTACTGGTCTGATAATGATGGTATAAAGCCAGTGTACGATCTTAGGTTTGAGTCCCCAGTTTTTACCTAGTACTCTATTACACTGCCATAGCATAGCGCTGGCTTTCTTAATTATGTTATCTAGATGAGGTTTCCAGCTAGGCTTATCATCTAGAGTTATTCCTAGATACTTAACTGTTTTTGAGCGAGTGAGTTCAGTTCCAAAGAGTTTTGGAAGTTCAAATGGGGGGAGTTTCCTTTTGTGAGTGAAAAGTATAAGTTCAGTCTTTTTGGGATTTACTTTTAGGTCGTATTCGTTGCACCATGTCTCCACAACTCTCAATGCTTGACGCATTTTTTTGCAGATCATGTTTACATGGTTTCCATTTAAGAGAATTGTGAGATCGTCGGCGTAGCCTACCGTTAGGTAGGATAAGTCATTGAGTCTCTTAAGTAAGGAGTCGACCACCATGTTCCATAGGAGTGGGGAGAGGACCCCCCCTTGGGGGCAGCCTCTCGTCACAATGGCTCTGGTGGTGTCTCTTACAGTTACTTGCACCGCTCTAAGTCTTAACATGTTAACAATCCAACCCCTGAGTGCGGAATTAACATGGAAATCTTTCAGAGTTTTGTCGATACAAGGTATGCTGGTTTCATCGAAAGCACCTTCAATGTCTATGAAGGTGCCTAGTGTGGACAACTTTGAGTTCAGTGCACATTCTATTTTAGATATTACATTGTGAAAAGCAGTCTCCGTTGATTTATCTTTGGTATAGGCATGTTGATTTGTATGGAGGGGTTTTTTCGTAAGTGATTTTTCTCTTATACATCTGTCACAGAGTCTTTCCAGAGTTTTTAAGAGAAAGGATGTAAGGCTAATGGGTCTAAAGGATTTTGGGTCGGTATAGTCCGACTTACCAGGTTTAGGTATGAAAGTTACTTTAACTTCACGCCATGCTATCGGTACATATCTGTACGCGATGCATGATTGGTAGATTTTGACCAGCCAGGGAGACAGGATGTCTCTCGCCCACTATAGTAAAGCAGGGAAGATCCCATCTAGGCCTGGTGATTTGAAAGGGTTGAAAGACTTAATCGCCCATTCAATCTGGTCTTTAGTGACAAGCTCTTGTGCGAAGAGCCAGTCCGCTTCATTGGGGTAGATGTTCTGCTCCTCATTCCAGTTTGCATCATCTGTATGACGACAATCTGGGAAGTGGCAGTCTAGGAGCATTTTGTGTGTTTCTGTATCTGTCGTGGTATATGTGTTATCAGGTTTTTTAAGCGGGCCTACAGCGGGGTTACTATCGGTGGACAGAATTTTCCGTACCCTCGCCGCTTTATTGTTCGATTCAATTGATCCACAAAACTTTCGCCAGGCTTGCCTTTTGCGAGATCGGATACGTTTTTTGTAGGTGGCTAACATGCATTTATAGTTGTCCCAGTCCATAGGTAGTCTGGAGTTTTTTGCTTTATTAAAGAGTCTGCGTAGTTCACCGCGCATTTTTTCCAACTCAGGGTTCCACCACCTACTTGTTTCTTTCCCTGGAATTGTTGGTTGTTTGAGCGGGCAGGTGGATTCAAAAGAGTCCATTATAGCTGCGGTGACCATTTTTAGATTGCCTTCGATTTCTGTTGGGCCATCCGTGTTTTCATTGGTGAGTGTGTTAAGTTTAGATTTTAAAAGAGATCTGTAAGAGAGTACGTTTGTGACTCGTGGATTACGTTTTGGGGGGGGGTAGTGTGTAGTCGCTAGTTAGGTTGAAGCAGATCCGCCGATGGTCAGCGCAACTTAGCTCCTTTGACACATGCCAATTGGAGACTAAGTGTGAGGCTCCAGTGCTAACTAGAGTGATATCGACTATAGTTTGGCCTCTGGATGTGACCCAGGTGGGTTCTGATCCGATATTCGCTATGTTAAGGTTAGTAGAGAATAAATAGGTTGATAGTACCTTTCCTCTTTGGTTGGCCGTGTGGCAGCCCCACAGCGGGTGATGCGCATTCGCATCAGCTCCGATGATGAGCTCAGTACCGGACTGCTCACAGTACTGCACCAGCTCGGTCATTTCTTTGGGTGGGCAGTCGTCGTCACCAGGCATGTAGCAGGACGCTAGGACAACATCTTGAGTCTCCTTGCTAGCCGTGGTGATCTTGGTAGCTATCAGGTCTCTAGAACAGTATTGGATTAGTGGCATGCTTTGAACACATTTAGGAAGATAGATGCATGCTCTGGGGTTAGTGCATGTGGTGTCGTATAACAACTTACCTCCGATGTTGCTGATACCACATATGCGGTTTGCCCTGATCCACGGCTCCTGGATCAGTGCAATGCTGTTAGGTGATGTATCCAGCACTGTGCGTAGGGTAGCCGTAGCCGCTTGACTGTGCTGGATATTGGTTTGGAGGATGGGTAGAACTTTAGGAGGGAGGAGCATCGCTAAGAATCTCCCCCTCTAGTTCCTCCTCCAGGTCAAATTCGGATAGAGCCCCGGGTGATGAGGTTAGCATGGCCTCGTCCCAGGGTTCCGGGACGGATTCACCACATGCTAGCCGGCCGAGCTTGTCCACGGTCTCTTGGAGAGCTTCCGGTTCCTCCACATGCCTGCTGGTGGAGGGTTTCGGCTCATCCGGCCTTGGGATCGTGGTGGCTGGCTGGTTGCCACAGGGCTCAGCGGATTCTTTGGTGTTGGGCGGTGTATCGCTTAGTTTCTTCCTCCCAACTATAAACTTCGCGTACACCGGCCCAAACCCAAAGGCGATTCGGCGGTCTCTACCCATCAGTTTCTCCACCTCGTCCGGTGATAGTCCCAACGTTAGGAGGGTGCCTTTCTTTTCCCCATTGACGGTGGTCGCCTTGTATAGGTGCCACTGTGGTATGTTATACCAACGGCCGTTCTGCTTGCACAGCAGAGTCTGCAGCCGTTTCAGTGGCCCCGTATACCTGGGGATGAAGAGGGCTATTCGGGTGCGGGTGGGGATATCAGCCTGGCTGACAACCCGGATCTTATCGCCCGTAAAGTGAAAGTATTTTTAAATTTAAAAAAAAAAACATGGAGTGATTTTTGACAACTTCGAGCGCGGCCACACTTCGAGAGCACAGAGGGGCAAGAGGGGTTAGGTTAGGTTCCCCCACACGGTGCAGCCTTGTCGTGGCGTGGGGGCTCAGTAGCCTCGGGCAATCCAGTCCGGGGTGAAGCTAATGTACCGAGAGTCCGCTTCTCTCCTCTGCTTCCAGAGCGAGCAGTAAGCAGACGGGAAGTCGTGGCACATTCTGATGTGCACGGCTTAGCCCCAGCGTTTGCCCACATTGGGCAGCTGGGGCGGGTGTTAGAACCTGGCGTCTGTATCGCATCGATCGGCCAGGTTCTGTCTTTGTGGGGCGGCAGTGTCTTCATGATACTGCCGGCCAACCCGTAAGCCTACTTCGGTGGGAACAAGGGCTCAGTCCACTGAGGTCTGGGCTGCGAGGAAGAAAACCTCTATAAAAAATTACCCCAATCCCAAGGTCAGCGTGCCGAGGGGATGAACGTCTGAATCGAATCCAGTGCCAAGCGCAGCTCGATGGTAGGCTGAGGGTAAAGCCTACCAAACCGAAACATGGATAAGGCAATTTTGAATAGTTATACCCAGGTGGGTCCCCGAAAGGGGGAATCCCACCCTTTTGCATCCGCAGGAGGCGCCCCCACGTACTCTGGGGGGGCAAAAACTGCCTCGCAGGTCCTTCGACCAAGGACCGCCGCATTAGTTTGCGCTACAACGACCGCCGCATTAGTTTAATGGATACCGACTCTGCTTCTGAACGACCCTACACGGGACGTTTTCATCTACTTGGAGAATCTGATGATTCCGAGAGTTTGGTCCAAGGACAACGTCGTCTCTCGGACTATGAAGAAAGTGATGACGCCGTGAGTGCACGCTCGCATATGTCAGTGGACAGCTCAAACAGTTTGTTTGAATACCAGCGGAAGCACAGAGCCGGAAGTGGTCTAAGCACTTCCGACTCAGATGCTACTACTGAGGGTGCTGAAATCAGTGAAACTAACCCATCAAAACGAGGCCGTGGGAGACCACCCTCCACAGGACAGTACATTGGTGTGGGCAAAGCGAAAGCGGAGGCAGCTGCTCTGCGCCAAAAGTTCTTGCGCGACTAAAAAAAACCTTTCGGAGCAAGAGGACCTAAGTCAGAAAATAAATAAATATACTGCGAGGACAGAGAAACGTATATTTCTTAAAGCGGACACTTCCACGCCAATTGAGCGAAAGACAGCTTCTCAGCTGGCGCAAGAAGTGGAAGAAAGAGTGGCCCTAATATGTGAAAACTGTTTTTGGCTATGTTTTAATTTTTATTGTTTTTTGCTAATTGTTGTGTTAAAGCTGTTTGTTTTCCGTAAATAAATAAATAAATAAAATAATAATAATTGACGTTGCCAAGAGTTCTGGCAATCTTAAAGGCGAATTCGTCAAGGCCCTAAAGGATACTGCCGAAGACATAAGGCAGCGTTCCCTTCTTTTAAAGGATTGTTCCTCTTCCGGCGAAGTTTCAAAACTTCAGGAGGAAGTCGCTCGCCTGAAAGAGGAAAACATTAAAATCACAGCAGACAAAGATTCTTTGGCTGCTGAATTGATTGGCCTACGCAGGGATAAGGCGGAAATCCGGGCAGAGTTCTAATTCTGCAGCTAAGGCAGACACATTAGCTGCTCGATTAAGGGAAATTCTTCCACCTGAAGCGAGGGTTAATAGGCCATCTAAGGTTGGTGACCTACGCCTCCTCAGATTGGACGACACAGTTTCGACGCAAGAAATAAAGCTGGCCATCGCAGCTTTTGGAAAATGTTCTCCCGATGCGGTAAAGGTAGGCGAAATTAAAGATAGACCTGGTGGATATGGAGCAGTATGGGTTCGATGCCCCATCGAAACGGTTCAGCAGATGGCCAAAGCGGGAGAAATCCGAATAGGTTGGAGCCTTGCTCGAGTCCAGATTTTACCTCGTCAGGAGCTCAGATGCTTCCAGTGTCTGAAAGTGGGTCATGTGCGAGCTAATTGCTCGTCCAAAACAGACTGGAGTAATCTGTGCTACTGTATGATTGCGGAGAAAAACCGCACTGCCTTTTATGTGCTTCAGACAGCGTTCCAGCAGACCATCGTGTTGGAGCGAAGTCCTGTAAGAGGCCGAAAAATAAGGCAAAGAAGAAGACTGGGGGTAAATCACTCCCCAAAAGTCAACCGATCCGCTCGCTGACTCAGATCAGCGAGCCGATGGAACAGGAGGAGCCCGTTTCCATTAGTCAATAATGGCCACGAGGTTCCTTCAAGCGAATCTAAACCACTGCGCTTGCGCGCAGGACCTTTTCCTGCAAAGCAGGCGCAGTGGTCAAATAAAGTTGGATTAGTCTCGGAGCCATACTTTGTCCCAGCAAGGGACAATTGGGTGTCGGACTTAGACGGCGTGGCGGCTATTGTCATCTCGGGAGCTGCTGGCTTGCAGTTCAGGGATGTGACTCGAGGTCACGGATTTGTTGCAGCGTTAGTGGGGGAGGAAGTAACAATTTCCTTATACTTCTCCTCCAACCGTCCGCTTGCTGACCTCGAAGCCTTACTGACCGAGGTGGAAGCAGTGGTTCTCCGTAGCCGCCCTCGCCGGGTGCTGATCGCCGGGGATTTCAATGCCAAGTCAGTTGCTTGGGGTTCCCCGGCGGCACATGCAAACGCATTCGGCGACGCTGTAGTTGAGTGGGCGACAGCTTTAGGTTTAGCTGTCGTCAACAGAGGATCAACACCCACGTGTAGGTTAGGTTAGGTTAGGTTAGGTTAGGTGTTTTTTTTTTTTAATTGAAACCTCCTCATTTTGGAGGTTTCATGCGAACTTTTCCTCCTTCATGGGCAAAGGAGACTTTGGATATCTAGTATTTATTTAAGGTTTAATTTAGTGGCGCAGCCACTTTCATAGCCATCTCTTGTTTACATATTTGGTTTTTCATTTAAGTACGTTCGAGCTATTAATTATGATTTGATTGGTGGTCTCTTACGAATGATGACTTTCACATTTTTTCATAACTGACATTTCAATGTATAGGTTATTATCGCTTACAGTTCATCCATATAATTTAATATATATACATACTTCAATATATTCTACTTTATTAATATCAATTTTGTTTACATATTTTATTTATTCATATATAAACCTTAAATAAATACAACCGTTTTTGATTGATAATTATTCACCAATTGTCAAACAAATAACTAATATATGTTTATTACAATTTATGGATAATTAAAATTACATATTATATCAGGTGGTAGAGGTTATCAGTATACATATTTAATTATCAATATCTTCATATCAAGATCTTTCTTGTTGTCATATATATTTAGAATTTATTATGTTTCATAATAATTCTTCAATTTCATATCAAGATCTTTCTTGTTGTCATATTTTTTTATATTTTTTTTGTTTTTTGCATATATCTTTTTTTTTTGTATATATATATATATTTTATTTTTTTGTATATTTTTTTTTTGCGTATATATCCTTTTTTTTATATATATTATTATTATTATATATAAAATCCACCTTGACAAAAATATAAAATAACTAATACAAATATAACCAAACTTTAACATTCATTTTATGTACTATAGTATATTCTCATAATATGCTATCTACATCAATTCATTCCTTGACTATGCTACAACTTGTTATCATAACATTATAAAACTCCTAAGTATATCAATACATTTTAGTCCTTTTATAGGTTAAGGTCTTACTCACTACAAGATTATTTATGTGCATTGTCCTTTCCTGATCTTTCCATATATATTTTGTTTATAATAATTTAAGTAATACATTGATAAATATTTATAGTATAAGATAGATGAAGCAATTCTTGAACCTATATTGTCAGCCAGCAAGATGTTCGTGTCTATTCGTAAGCCACTGTGGAGCGCGATATTGCGTCCCACTTCTGTCTGATTGGGCATGCATTGTCGAAGGTGTTGTGATCTATGCGGTCCATTTTTGCAAGCTTGCAGTTTCGGCATTCAGGTGTGGCTCTTGCCAACCACTGCTCGCACTGCGAGCGTTGGTGCGTCCCGCCGCAGTGCGAACAAAGGTCGTCGGGTTCTTGGCACAACCTTCGTCCGTGTCCAAAGCCGAGGCATTTGGTGCATTGGACCAACGGGGACTGGTCGGCAACATGAACGCGCTGGAGCGGGAGATATATCTTCCCCTCTTCTTTCGCTGCTCTCCACATCCCCGGTGATACAGCTATCACAACATGACACATTTTTGGATTCTTCATCCTCTTGCGATATTTTATCGTGCCTCTGATATGCTCGACCGGTACTTCTCGGAAAATGTCCTCATTATAGGTACCCAGGATAGCCTCCAGTATCTCCTCGTCGGTCGTTTCTGTACGGACTTCCTTGAGTATTATGAGTGGGTCTTTGTTGGTGGCCTTTTCCACTTTGAGGTCCGGATTTTCCTCTAATAAATTCTTTACTTTGAGGACCCTCTCCTCAGAAATACATCCGAGGATAACTTTCTGTTCCTTGGCCATTCGGATTCTATCGATTTTAATTCCTTTTTTTATTGAATCTAAAGTGACCCTAATTTTGCTAGCCACCTCATCGCACGTCTCCATGCCGACTGATGATACCACTATAGAATGCATGGTTTCTATTTCTGGGATACGGTGGTTATTTTGTAGGCGCTCAGGGCCGTGAGAGGCTGCTGCCACTTGGGCGTAGGTCAGTGGAGGAGCCGTTTTAAGTTCCTCCACTGCCGTTACCAGAACATTAACGTTCTGGGTGATGGATTTCATGTTTTCGTTTAGTTCCGAAATTTCTATGTGGCTCTTTGAAATTTCTTGGAGAGCTTTAGTTTCCTCTCGCATTGTCTTGAGTTCTTCTGATATCCATCTTACTTTCGAGGTTACTTCTTCTGAAGATGAGGGGTTATCAGTCAATTCTTCGACCTCTTTTGCTAGAGTCATGCCTGCTTCAAAACTCGTAAGTACGCCTTTGCGTAATTCCTCGAAAGAGTCGATGAGGGGATTGATGACTGCCGGCAGGTTTATGTGGCTCAACTCGGCCAATGCTAACGTGATTTTTTCTCTCTCTTTAATTAATTCGTCCATGTAGTAATTTTTCATTTTAGAGTATTGTAGCATGTGTTCTAGCCTTGATTGGGCCAGGTCCTGTGTTATCTCATACAGACTGTCGAGGCTGGCTTGCATGTTAGTCTTGATCGAGGTTTTCAAGTTGCCGGAATCTTTTAGCTCGCTTTTGCCTTTTTGGTGGTGCTTTTTGGCCTTTCCCATGACCCCTTCTAGCTTCTCGTCCAAATCGTTCGCGGTAGCTTCCAGCTTATCAAGTGTTAGTTTGTCGAGTTTGTCCAGGGAAGCGCGGAGATTTGCTTTTACCATTGCCATTGTTGCAGTTTAATAAATTAAAATTTTAATAATTAATTAAATATAAGTGTTAAAAAACCTAACCTAGTAATAAAAACAGTTAATAATAATAAAGTGGGTGTAAAAGGCCCTGGTCTTAACCTAATATCACAGTTAAATTCTACAAAAGTAATTTGTAGAGTCAAAATTTTTTGGCTCTATGTACCTTTTGGACCTCTCCAAACGACGGTATCCGCGTGCTGGGCTGTTTAAAACACAGTTCGGATGAAAATTTCACTAAGTAGTGGGGAAAAACGGGAAGAAAAATTTTTCCTCTACCACTGCTCTACGTAGAGTAGCTCAGTGTGTAGAGCTCAAAGAGACCAGTCCGAAGTTGAAAACCCGAAGTCGGTAGGACTCTCCGTTCCGGAGATATTCAACTCTAAGGACAAATTTTAAGGTTTAAAATCGCTCTAAAAACTGCAGTTTTGGTCGTACAAGCTCGAGATTGGGTTCTAGCCAATCAGCGAGACAAGCGCTATCGAATGGCGAGGAAAAAAGAGGGGGTAAGAAAATGCTCTACACTTGCTCTATGTAGAGTATCCAAGTGTAGAGGTCGTTGGTCCCGTCCCAACAAAGAAAACCGTAAGTCGGTACCACAAAAAGTGACTGAGTTATGAGCCTTTGAAGTTTTGTGAAACAGGCGACCTTTCCTGTCTCGCTCTTACAATTTAGTGGTGTGAAACTTTCAAACCGGTCCTGTGGCCACAGTTATGGTCCGATTTTAATGAGCTTGGGCTCGTTAGACGCGTCGTTTGAAAATATATCTAAATGTACTAGAAAGAAAATTTTACGACCTATCCCTTAAGGGGAGAGACCGAAAAACAAGAAAAATTTGAGAAAAAAATTGATAAATAATGTAAAAATATGGAAATTTTAAAACTTTTTTCTAGTAAATATATAAAGCTAAGGTACTTACATTTAATCAGGTCACAAACTTATATCTAGGTATCACAGGGTCAATTTTTTAAAGTTAGAGTTTTGGAAATATCAATTTTTCTCAGGGAAAAGTCAAATTAAAAGTATAATTTTTTCCACTTAAAATGGTAGGTCACTAGTGTCTCTAACTTTTGAGCAAATAATCCAGAAGGTTGTCACTGAAGATATTGAGAAATAATTTTTTGAATATGGCACCAAAGTTTTCAATTTCTTCTTTTCGTCGTTAAAAATCGAAAACCCAACGGATTTCCAATTTTCCAACTGCTCCTGGATCGGGATGTCAAGCCGCAATTTTCTGTGTACTTAGAACACCAGTCAGGCTGCGGCCTCAATTTTCCGTGAAAAAGTGGAAACCGGATAAATCGACCCCAAAAATCGGTTTTCCACGGCGCGCGGAAATTTTTTTCTGTCTCGTGTAGATCTCGTTGCGCCTCACAAGATAGCAGTTCAAAAACTATGTGTCACAGATCTTGTTCTTGAGCTATGATTTTTTGAAGTTTTTCACTTTCACAAAAAACGCACTTTTTTTTTCACTGATAACCCTGGGTTTCCGAAGTGCCCAGGGAAACTGGCACTACTTAATTCGCGAATAAACCAGAAGGTTGTCACTGAAGAATTGGAGAAATATTTTTTTGAAGTTGGCACCAATGAGCACCTTGATGGTGTGGGTCTTATTAGGAGAGGGGACAGGGGAAGCGACGCAGATCGTAACCCCAGCAACAGTTGTAGCCGCTGTTGCTGGGACCGAGGGCCTTGCCGTCACCGGCAGGTCGCGAGGAGTCAACCTCTATAAAAAATCGGAGGAGAAAACCTCGTTAAAAATCATGGGGTGGGTTGCTCCCATTTTCCTTTCGAGGTGTAGAGAGGGAACGAGAGCAAGAGGGGAACTCGTAACCCTGGCAGTATTGCACTACCAGGGCCGAGGGTCTTGCCGTGGTGTAGGCTTGACCGCGAGGAGTAAACCTCTATAAAAAATCGGAAGAGGAGTAAACCTTCCGCCAAAATCCGAGGACAAAACCTCGTTAAAAAATCCGTGAGGTGGTGGGCTGCGACCGGCGGGTTGCAGTCTGCTACTCCGCAAGGAGAACCTCGAGGGGGCGGGCGTTTGGAACGTGTGGCCCAAGCGTCTGAGGTGCTGAGGAAGCACAAGGGGGAGTGGGGGACTTCAAGTCCCCCGAGATGGACGCCGAGAGGCGTGGTGCGCGGGATTGGAGGTAGACTGCCACGGGCGTTCCCACCAATCCCGCATCAAAGCACCGAAGAAGGCCACCGTGGGGTTTTAGTCGGTAAGAGTCCGACATACCTTCGTCACCCCGCCGGGTGACGTCGGATCCATGAGGATTTCCCCACGACAAAAAAAAAAAAAAAAAGGTTAGGTTAGGTTAGGTTTTCAGGTAGGGACAATGCTCTTCAGGTAGGGACAATGCTAAACGCAAGGCTAGAGTCTCTCGAAGAGCGTCTTCTACCGGAAAAGCGTCTCAGGCCACCTCTGGCAGCAGACAGAAAGAGACGGCAACCGGAAGTTACAGAGGCAACGAACGCTGCTCTTTCAACTCAATGTTCCGGTCGTATGGAAGCTAAAACTGCTAAAGAGAAAGGGAAAGGTAAAGGAAAGAGCAAAACATCTGTTATGCCTTCTCCAGTGCAACCTCGTGCTCCAATCAGTCAAACTCTAGTGGCGTCTCTTGTCCCGGAACAGCAACCTACTCCGGGTCCCTCCCATGGCTTGGTGCCTGCGGAAACTTGGGCTACGGTTGTTCGCCGGGGTAAAAGTAAAAAGAAGGCTGTAACAAAATCTACGCCAGAAAACGGTGCCAAAGTGGCAGCTAAAAAGCTGAAAGAACCGCGTTCTGCCGCGGTAATAGTAACTTTGTGTGTAGATGCCGCTCAAAAAGGAGTCACACTGGGCAACATAATGTCCGATGCCAAACAGAAAATTTACATTTCTACTCTTGGCATCGGACCCATGCGCATTCGGTCTGCCATTACTGGGGCGCGCAAAATGGAAGTGTCTGGAGAGAATGCTAAGGAAAAGGCAGATATCTTAGCAGCAAAGCTCAGAGAATTACTCCCCATTGATTTGGTGAGAGTCTCCAGGCCGGCGAAAACAGAGGCTATTCGCTTGGTCGGTTTAGATGATTCGGTCACAGTGCCTGAAATCACAGCGGCAATCTCTGGTGCCAGCGGCTGCCTTGAATCAGATATCAAGGTCGGTCGAATCACAGAGGGAAACCGCGATTGCTCGGTTTTAGTTCGATGCCCTCTAGTTGCGGCAAAAAAGCTCGCCGAAGCAAAACGCTTTCAGGTTGGCTGGGGCGAAGTGGTAGTGCAACTCCTTCCACGGAGAGATCTGCGCTGCTACAAGTGCCTAGAGCCCGGCCATGTGCGAGCTACCTGCACATCCGAGGTGGATCGCAGCAACACCTGCTATCGCTGTGGTTTGCCAGGACACAAAGCGGAGTCTTGCTCGGATAAGCCATGTTGCCCTCTCTGCAAAGCGGCCAACCGGGCATTTGACCATATAGTAGGGGCCAAAACCTGCAAAGCTAAAAAGAAAATGCTTGCAGGTAAAGCGAAGACTGGCACAAAAAAGGTAGTCGCCCGTAGTTGCCCTGTGCCCGAACCGGGCCAGTGGAGGAATCAATGGCCGTTAATTAATAATGGCCATAAAGTTCCTCCAAGCGAACCTCAACCACTGTGCAACTGCTCAGGATTTGTTTTGCCAAAGCACAGCACAGTGGTTGGTTCAAGTGGGGGTAGTATCGGAGCCGTACTTTGTCCCCGCGGGGGTGAATTGGGTGTCGGACCTAAATGGCGTGGCGGCAATCACAGTCAGCCGGTCATCAGGGCTGCTGCTAGAGGAAGTATCCCGCGGCAGAGGTTTCGTTGCGGCACGGATAAGGGAGATAGTAGTCATCTCAATTTACTTCTCCCCCAACGACTCCTTTGCCAATTTGGAGATCTTCCTACAAGAGCTGGAAGCAGTAGTCCTGCAACGTCGCCCACGCCAAGTATTGGTCGCTGGAGACTTCAACGCCAAATCGGTGGTCTGGGGTTCTCCAGCGACAGAGCGCTTCGGCGAGGCAGTGGTGGAGTGGGCGATGACCACGGGATTGGCCGTGGCCAACAGAGGTTCGACACCTACATGTGTTAGGCATAACGGGAGTTCGATTGTCGACTTGACCTTTGCAACTCCCGGTCTCTGGGCCCTGATCAAGGGCTGGAGGGTTATCACGGACGTGGAGTCGTACTCGGACCATCGGTACATCCGGTTCGAGATCTCCGCGTCCCAGCCAGCCTCCTTACCGGGTGGTCTGCCGGCAAATGGGGGACCTAGATGGGCCCTCATCAGGCTGGACAAGGATATGATGGAGGAAGCATCCATCGTCCAGTCCTGGATGTCACCGCCGCCCGGTGCGGCCGTCGACATCAATGCCGAGGTGAGCTGGTTTCGTGATGCCCTCACAGAGATATGCGACGCATCGATGCCCCGCGTGGGACCGATGGCTCCAAGGCGGCAAGTGCACTGGTGGAGCGCCGAAATCGCTCAATTACGATTAGCGAGTATGACGGCGCGCCGCCGGTGCAAAAGAAATCGCAGGAGGAGGATCCGGGACGAGGCAGAACAGCTTCGCCGCGTGGAGATTTTCCGCGAGGCAAAGAAGGCCCTGAAGATAGCGATAATCAGGGCCAAAGAAGCCTCGCGAAGGGAGTTACTGGAGGCTCTAGATAATGATCCTTGGGGGCGCGCCTACAGAATGGCTAGGCAAAGGCTTAGACCATGGGCGCCCCCGCTTACGACGAGTCTCCAGATCCACGTGGTGGAAAATGTGGTTTCGACCTTGTTCCCGGACAGGGGGGCTCATCAGCCCCCCGTTATGGCTCTTGAGCGGCAGCGTTCGGCGGACGAACATCTCGTCCCCGAAGTGACCGAACCGGAGTTGGCGGTGGCCATAGAGCGCCTGAAGAAAAAGAAGACAGCCCCGGGACTGGATGGAATCCCGGGGCAGGCGTGGGTAGTGGCGCTCAAACCGTTCCTGGAGGAGAGGTTTCGGGGCCTGTTTTCTACGTGCCTGGAACAAGGTGTTTTTCCAGAGCCGTGGAAGACGGGTAAACTCGTGCTTCTGCGAAAGGACGGGCGCCCCGCTGACTCCATTGAACCCTCGGCTTTTCGTCCTATAGTCCTGCTCGACGAGGCGGGCAAACTTCTGGAGAGGGTGATCTCTGCCCGAATCGTCGAGCACTTAGAGGGAGCTGGTCCTAATCTCTCGGACCAGCAGTTCGGTTTCAGGCGCTGTCGCTCGACAGTGCATGCTGTTCTGCGGGTCCGCTCAATAGCGGACGAGGCGGTCTCCCAGGGTGAGGTGGTGTTGGCGGTATCGCTGGATATTAAGAACGCATTCAACACCATCCCCTGGTCCTGCATAACGGAGGCACTGAAATTTCACGAAGTGCCTCCGTACTTGAGGAGGATCCTCGGGTCGTACCTCTCGGATCGGTTCATCACGTATCCGCTTCGGGAGGGTTGGGGTCGCCGCGAAATGTCTTGCGGTGTTCCACAGGGCTCAGTCTTGGGCCCGCTCCTGTGGAACATCGGTTACGACTGGGTCTTACGCGGCGCCAACCTCTGGGGTGTCCAACTCACCTGCTATGCAGACGACACCCTAGTGACGGCCCGAGGGAAGACATACAGAGAGGCCGCCATCCGCGGGACTGCGGGTGTGGCGCACGTGGTGCGCCGTATTAGGTCGTTGGGCCTAGAAGTGGCCCTGAACAAATCCGAGGCCTTGTGGTTCCATGGGCCTCGGAATCGTCCGCCGGTAGGGGAATCCGCCATCGTTGTGGGTGGCGAGAGGATTGCCGTCGAGTCCACGTTAAAATACTTGGGACTAACACTCGACGGCCGTTGGACGTTCCGCGCTCACTTCGAGCGTTTGGGGCCCCGGTTGATGGTTGCGGCAGCTGCACTCAGCAGACTCCTGCCGAACCTTGGGGGCCCTGGGAGCGCGTGCAGGCAGCTCTACATGGGGGTCGTACGGTCCATGGCCATGTACGGCTCCCCAGTCTGGGCTGACGCCCTGAAGGGGTCAAATGCGGCGCTTCTACATGCGCCGCAACGGCTCATGGCTGTCAGGGCGTCAAGGGGATACCGCACGGTATCCCGAGAGGCTGCCTGCCTACTGGCGGGTTCAAAGCCGTGGGAGTTGGACGCACAAGTTCTTGCGTCAACTTTCCACTGGCGAGAAGAACGGCGGACGCAGGGCCACTGGCCCACGGATCGGGAAACAGCGGCCTACAAACAACAGGTAGAGGCCGCTGCCCTCGAGGCATGGGCGCTTCGGCTAGGTCAGCCAAGCGCGGGGCATAAGACGGCGGAGGCCATTCTCCCCGTCTTCACGCAGTGGTTGCAGCGGGAGCACGGATCTCTAAGCTTCCGGCTGACACAGGTCCTTTCCGGGCATGGTTGCTTTGGGAAATACCTGTGGCGGCTGGGCAAGGAGGAGGCTGCTCGTTGCCACCACTGCCTGAACTGCCCCGAAGATACGGCGCAGCACACCTTAGAGGTGTGCCCAGCGTGGGACGTGCCGAGGGCAGAACTCCGGGCGGTCATCGGCCCGGATCTCTCTCTGCCAGCCATAGTCGCGGCTATGGTGGAGAGACCCGATGCGTGGGCTGCGGCGGCCTCCTTTTGCGAACAAGTCATCAATGCAAAGGAGGTCGCCGAACGTGAGAGGGAGTTGGCGGACCCCACTAGAAGGGGCCGTCGTCGCCGCGGTGCCAGGAACCACTGATGCACCGCGGCCTCGGTAGGGTCTTTTAAGACCACGGAGCCCCCATATGGCGTGCGACGCCGAAAGTGGCGCTCCACGGCAGGAGGCGCGCAAAAGGGGGCTATTTGCGCGCTAGTCACCCTGCCAAGAAGGACGGACGCTTCAGTGGTTCTGAGCGTCCGTTACTAGCTGTTGGTAGTGGGGGGGTTCTGTTCCCCCCCGTGGAAGGAATGCCGAGAGGCATAGGTGCGAGGGGTCCGTGGTAAATTACCTCCGGTAACAGAGGCCAGGGACCCCGACCATCGTGCACCGAGAAGGACCACCGTGGGGTTTTAGTCAGTAAGAGTCTGACATATCCCCGTCGCTCCCCCCAGCGGCGGGGAATCCATGAGGATTTCCCCCCGTAAAAAAAAAAAAAAAAGGTTAGGTTAGGTTAGGTTAGGTTCCCCCACACGGTGCAGCCTTGTCGTGGCGTGGGGGCTCAGTAGCCTCGGGCAATCCAGTCCAGGGTGAAGCTAATGTACCGAGAGTTCGCTTCTCTCCTCTGCTTCCAGAGCGAGCAGTAAGCGGACGGGAAGTCGTGGCACATTCTGATGTGCACGGCGGAGCCCCAGCGTTTGTCCACATTGGGCAGCTGGGGCGGGTGTTAGAACCTGGCGTCTGTATCGCACCGATCGGCCAGGTTCTATCTTTGTGGGGCGGCAGTGTCTTCATGATACTGCCGGCCAAACCGTAAGTCTACTTCGGTGGGAACGGGGGCTCA
The DNA here is from genome assembly GCA_963576735.1 of Bedellia somnulentella. Taxonomy (NCBI): domain Eukaryota; kingdom Metazoa; phylum Arthropoda; class Insecta; order Lepidoptera; family Bedelliidae; genus Bedellia; species Bedellia somnulentella. Next base: position 103,890 of record CAUYWD010000410.1, on the reverse strand, counting down.
GGCCACTGAGGTCTGGGCTGCGAGGAAGAAAACCTCTATAAAAAAAAGAAAACCGACTTCATAGAAAAACAACCGAAAATAAACAATCTAGTACTAAAAAGTACGAAATAAGTTTTTTAATTGAATATGAGTACTGTGATTGATACCTTAGCAATTTCTTTATTCCACACGCGTCAGTTCAACCTACCTAAATCTTAAAATTCTCTTAAATTAATTTGTGAGCCGGTGCCAGCCTCGATGATAATTGATAATAAGAAGTGTGTATTTCGCACTTCATATACATGTAAAATGTAGGGTACCTTGTAGTTGTAGGGTAAATTGATTTTTGTACGTATTATCATTTAAAACGTTAGGCGATAGATATATATTGTTTAGATTGTAATAATCAGAGATAGATAGCAGGGTGAATTTACTTTTGTTTGTCTGGCACCGACTCAAAAATTAATTTAAGAGAATTGTAATATTTAGGTAGGTTGAACTGACGCGTGTGGAATAAAGAAATTGCTAAGGTATCAATCACAGTACTCATATTCAATTAAAAAACTTATTTCGTACTTTTTAGTACTAGATTGTTTATTTTCGGTTGTTTTTCTATGAAGTCGGTTTTCTTTTTGTTAAAAATTATTTTATTTTACGAGTTTTAGAGATAGGTAGACCTGGCAAAGATGCCTCTCGGATTAGGAAGCGACAGTTACTGTATTATTCTTCGTATTTCCGGTATTTCTATTATAGTACGATATTAAATAGGATCAACCATATGTAACCTTACATTGTTCTTAAAATCCTTCGAAAGGCGATGGACTTCAATTCTACATCTCAAGAAAGACTCAAACGCTCACGCCGAATATCCCTGAAGGGGTTAGCAGAGGTAGTAATACTTCTGAATATCACGTGACATTGTCACCTGTTGTTCAGAGTACCCACGATTTGCTTGGACAGTGTTCTCACGTCATACAGGTCAGGCCTATCGGTGTTTTGAACAAATACACTGTCACATGATTGTGAGTTTCGACAGTCCCCTCGATTTCCTGGGATGCCATCATCAGATCCTGGTCTCATGGTACTTTCTTGGTAACAATAACATAACAAAAGAAATGTTTAGTGAACCTGTACTTCTCTTCATAAAAGCTACGAAGAGGAGTATAAATCTATATAGAATGTGGAAAGAACTGTTTCCTAATACCTAGTGATTGAGGATCCACACCTTCTATCATCAGCTCAGCAGCATAACAATATAATTTTCAGAAGCAAATGCCAATATAAGTTCAGAAAATATGTAAAACGCGGTACATTTGCCTATAAAATTTGAGGGTTACCCTCGATTTCTCCAGGATCCCATCATCAGACCCTGATATCCTCACCATGGTACCAATCCGGGAGTATCTTCTTTCGAATAAAAAAATAATAATCAAAATCGGTTCATAAATGGCGAAGTAATCGGCGAACAAACATAAAAAAAAAAAAATAAAAAAAAAAATATACCGGTCGAATTGAGAACACTCCTGTTTTTGAAGTCGGTTAAAAATTACCCCAATCCCAAGGTCAGCGTGCCGAGGGGATGAATGTTTGGAGGGGGTCCAGTGCCTAGCGCAGGGGAAGGGGGGGTTAAGCTCGATGGTAGGCCGAGGGTAAAGCCTACCAAAACCATAATGGATAACAAGGCAATTTTGAATAGTGTTACCCAGGTGGGTCCCCGAAAGGAGGAATCCCACCCTCCCGCATCTGCGGGAGGCGCCCCCGCGTATTCTGGGGGGGGCAAAAACTGCCTCGCAGGTTCTTCGACCAAGGACTTGCGCCAAAACGACCAAAGCAATGCTTTACTGGACATAGATTTAGCTCACGATATGGACTATACTGCAATGGGCAATCGTAATCCTTCAGTAGGTCAAAATGATCTACAGGATTATAGTCATCGTCTATCGGATACTGATGACAATGATGATCTTGTGAGTGAGTGCTCCCGCATGTCAGTGGAAAGCTCACCGAGTTTGTTTTGCAATTCGCAAAGGAAGCGCCGAGCTGGAAGTGGTTTGAGCACTTCTGACTCGGGAGCTGGTTCCGAAACTGTAATACCGAAAAAGGTCGCGGTAGGCCTCCTTCCACCGGCCAATACATAGGTGTAGGTAAGGCCAGGGCTCACGCTGCAGCTATTAGGCGTGAATTTTTGCGCAAAGAGCAGAGAGAAAGCGAGCAGGAGGATTTATCTCAGACGGTAGATAGATACACGGCAAGAAGAAAAAATCTGACGGCAGCTCCTACAGCTCCTATTCAAGATGATGCTAAATTTGCCGCTGATTTAGTGAAACGCGTTGAAAAAAGCGTTACGCTTATTCGTGATATTGCGAAAAAGTCACGCAATCTCAAGGGAGACTTTGTGAGGGCCTTGCGAAATGCCGCAGATGACATTCACAAAAATAGTGAATTAATATCCGGGCTAATCCAAGCTTAACATCACAGAATGGGGACGGTCTGGCCCGATCGATCATGATCCAAGTCGGGACTATGATAAATGCCAGGTTCGAAAACCTAGAAGAAAGACTCTTGCCACCGCAGCGTTTGCGTCCACCTCTAGCTGCGGATGCAAACAACAAGAAAGTCCCTCCTAGAGCAAGTCCACCTCCTCTAGCTGCATCCCTTCCTAATATCCCTTGTCCTGTTTTGTCAGGTGGAAACGAAAACGGTAAGGGAAAGGGCAAAGGAAAGGGGAAAGGAAAGGGTAAATCCCAAGGAAATCCCGCACAGTCCAAAACCCAGGTTCCAGCTAGAACTAGTCAAGCTAGAACTAGCCAAGCTGTCGTGCCTAGGCTACCAAATCTGCGACACGACCAGCCACAGCCAGGACCTTCGTCTGCTCCAGACACTGAGACCTGGGCAACGGTTGTTAGGCGTAAAAAGAAGAAAACTCTTCCAGTAGCGCCGGCTGCGACCAAGGGCCCGAAGGAGAAAACTAAATCGCCAAACATCCGAGTTCCACGCTTTGCTGCTGTAAGCGTCACTTTAGGAGAAGACGCTAAAGCCAAAGGTTTGTCTTACTCAGACGTGATGACCCAAGCCAGACAGGTAGTAGACTTGTCTGAAATAGGTATAAGTCAAATTCGGTCACGAAAGGCTGTCACAGGCGCAAGGCTTATCGAACTCTCGGGGCCCGAAGCTAAAGCCAAAGCCGATGCTCTAGCTACCAAGCTCAGACAAGTTCTCCCTCCAGAAGCCAAAGTGTCCAGACCCATGAAGGTAGGTGACCTTCGCCTCATTGGTTTGGATGATTCCATCAAACAAGAGGAAATCTCGACGGCGATAGCAGCAGTAGGGGGATGTTCTCCCGAAGATGTAAAAGTTGGCGAGATTAGAGATGGACCGAGAGGTAGAGGGACAGCTTGGGTGCGCTGCCCAGTTGAAACCCTTAAGAAAATGAAAAAAGCTATTCAGATTGGTTGGAGCTTAGCTCGGATTCAACTGTTACCTACTCGAGGTCTTAGATGTTACCAGTGCCTGGAGCTTGGCCACGTGCGTGCAGCGTGTCCTTCCAGTATTGACCGTAGTGGCCTTTGCTACCGTTGTGGCGAAGCTGGACACCAGGCCAGAGAATGTGATAAGAAGCCCCATTGCGCACTCTGCGCTGCTGATAATAAACCAGCAGAGCATCGCATAGGGGCCAAATCTTGCAAAAAAGTGAGAAAACTGAGGTCTACAGCTAAGGCTACGCCCTCGTTAATTCAAATTAGCGAACCAGGGCCTAAGGAGGGGAAAAAGGCTTCTAAATGGCCAGAAACTCTACTTGCTCGGCAACCGATAGTGGTGCTAGAGCGAATGGAAGAGGGGGAGCCCATAGAAACCATTAATTAATAATGGCTATGCGGTTTTTACAGGGGAACCTGAACCACTGCGCATGCGCGCAGGACCTTTTCCTGCAAAGCATGGCGCAGTGGTCTATTTCAATTGGTGTAGTCTCGGAACCGTACTATATACCATCGAGGGAAAACTGGGTGTCGGATCTAGATAGCTTGGCGGCTATTGTTATCTCGGGGGCTGCTGGCCTCCAGTTCAGGGATATCATTCGGGGTCACGGATATGTTGCGGCATTAGTGGGGGAGGAGGTAATCATCTCTTTGTACTTCTCCCCTAACCGGCCGCTTGCTGACCTCGAAGACCTGTTGAGTGAGGTGGAAGCAGTAGTTCTTCGTAGCCGCCCTCGCCGAGTGCTTATCGCTGGGGACTTTAACGCCAAGTCAGTCGCTTGGGGATCCCCGGCGGCAGATGCAAATGCATTCGGCGAAGCTGTATTGGAATGGGCAACAGCTTTAGGTTTAGCTGTTGCAAACAAGGGTTCGACACCCACATGTGTGCGTCGCAACGGGAGTTCAATCGTCGATCTGACCTTTGCTACTCCCGAACTCTGGGCCCTAATTAAGGACTGGAGGGTAATCACGGACGTGGAGACATATTCAGATCATCGTTACATCCGATTCGATGTCTCCACGGCCCGTCAGGCCGCCTCGTCTCACGGCTCGTCTTCTAATGGGGGACCAAGATGGGCCCTCAAAAAGCTGGACAGGGAGCTCATGACTGAGGCTGCCATTGTCCAGTCATGGCTGACCGGTCCAGGACGGGCTGCCGACCTGAACGACGAGGTGACGTGGTTTCGTGATGCCCTCACAGAAATCTGCGACGCATCGATGCCCCGCGCGGGCCCTACGGTTCCGAGACGGCAGGTGTACTGGTGGAACGCTGAAGTCGCGCAGTTGCGTGTAGCGTGCATTGCGGCAAAGCGCCAGTACACCCGCCATAGGAGAAGAAGGCTCCGGAATGAGGCCGAGGAGAACCGCCTCTACGACTTATTTCGAGAGGCAAAGTGGGCCCTAAAAGACTCGATATTTAGGGCCAAAATTGCCTCAAAGCAGGAATTGCTGGAGACACTCAATAACGATCCTTGGGGGCGGCCGTATAGGATGGCAAGGCAAAGACTTCGCCCCTGGGCGCCCCCCTTGACAAGTAGTCTCCAGCCAGATGTCGTGGAGAACGTGGTCTCGGCCTTGCTTCCGGCAAGAGAAGAATACCCGGCCCCTGTTATGGGCGGGTATATTGCAGCTGCGGAAGTCGAAGAGGTGGTGCCGGAGGTCACTGAGCCAGAGTTGGCCGTGGCTGTTAAGCGCCTCCAGGCGAAGAAAACGGCCCCGGGCTTAGATGGAATCCCGGGGCAGGCCTGGGTGGTGGCGCTGAAGCCCTTCCTTGCTGATAGGTTGTGTAACCTGTTCTCCATGTGCCTGGAAAGAGGAGTGTTTCCTGAGCCTTGGAGAACAGGTAAATTGGTGTTGTTGCGCAAGGAGGGGCGCCCCGCCGACTCACTTGAGCCCTCGGCGTTCCGGCCCATCGTTTTGCTCGACGAGGTGGGAAAGCTCTTAGAGCGGATAGTGTCCTCCCGCATCGTCGGGCATTTGGAGGAGACTGGTCCGAACCTATCGGACCAGCAATTTGGCTTCCGCGGCTGCCGCTCAGCGGTTGATGCGGTGCAATGCGTCCGCAATATAGCGGACGAGGCGGTCTCTCAGGTCGAGGCGGTCTCTCAGGTCGAGGTGGTGCTGGCAACCTCTTTGGACATAAAGAATGCCTTCAACACCTTGCCCTATTCGTGCATAAGGGAGGCACTTATCTATCACCAAGTGCCTCCCTATTTGAGGGAAATTCTCGAGTCGTACCTCTCGAACCGGCAAATCACTTATCCGGTTCGGGAGGGGTGGTGTCGTCGCGAAGTTACGTGCGGTGTTCCGCAGGGGTCAGTTTTAGGGCCGCTCCTGTGGAACATCGGGTATGATTGGGTTCTGCGCGGCGCCAACCTCTGGGGTGTTAAGGTAGTGTGTTATGCCGATGACACCCTGGTTACGGCTCGAGGGAAAACGTTTCGAGAGGCCGCCATCCGGGCTACGGCTGGCGTAGCCCAAGTGGTGCACCGCATCAAGCTGTTGGGCCTAGAAGTGGCCCTGAATAAATCCGAGGCCATGTGGTTTCATGGGCCTCGGAATCGCCCGCCGGTGGACTCCGCCATTGTAGTGGGCGGGGTGAGGATTGCCGTCGAGACAACGCTGCATTATTTGGGTTTAATTCTCGACGGCCGTTGGACCTTCCGCGCCCACTTCGAGCGCCTGGGGCCGAGATTGATAGTGGCAGCAGCGGCTCTTTGTAAGCTGTTGCCAAACCTGGGGGGCCCCAGGTCAGGTTGCAGGCAGCTATATGCGGGGGTCGTGCGGTCGATGGCCATGTACGGCGCCCCGATATGGGCTGACACCCTGGATGGGCCAAACGCGGCGCTACTTCATGCGCCGCAAAGGCTCATGGCCACCAGGGTGTCGAGAGGCTACCGCACAGTCTCTCGCGAGGCTGCCTGCCTAATGGCGGGGTCGATGCCTTGGGACCTAGACGCGAAAGTCCTCGCGTCGGCGTTCCACTGGCGGAAGGAACGGCGGGCTCAGGGCCACTGGCCCACGCAGACAGAAACGGCCGCCTACCGTTTGGAGGTGCAGGCAGTCGCCCTCGAGGCCTGGGCGCTAAGGCTGGCCGTGCCTAGCGCCGGGCATAGGACGGTGGAGGCAATTCTCCCCGTCTTCGAGCAGTGGTTGCAGCGGGGACACGGAGCTCTCAGCTTCCGGCTTACGCAGATACTGACAGGGCATGGCTGCTTTGGCAGGTATCTGTGGAGGCTGGGCAGGGAGCAGTCTGCCCGTTGCCATCACTGTGCGGTGTGTCCGGAGGACACGGCCCAGCATACCTTAGAGGTATGCCCGGCCTGGAGTGGAGAGAGGGCGATTCTCCAAGCGGAGATCGGCCCCGATTTGTCGTTGGGGGCCGTTGTGGCGGCCATGGTCGATCGGTCGTCTGCGTGGGCTGCGGTGGCCTCCTTTTGCGAGACTGTTATGCTTGCGAAGGAGGCCGCCGAGAGAGAGAGGGAGATTGCGGACCCAGCTCGGAGAAGGGTCCGCCGCCGCGGTGTTCAGAGGCAGGGGGTGCTCAGAGTGAGGGCTTCTGGGTGCCCATTCACACCTGCCTCGAGAATATCGGAGGTTCAGGGGTGGCCTTGAGTTTCCGAAGAAGAAGAGGGAATAAAGGAGGGGATTTGTCTTACCCCTCCCGAGAAGTGCGCCAATGCGGCGGGGAATCCATGAGAATTTCCCCACGTAAAAAAAAAAAAAAAAAAAAAAAAAAGGTTCCCCCACACGGTACAGCCTTGTCGTGGCGTGGGGGCTCATTAGCCTCGGGCAATCCAGTCCGGGGTGAAGCTAATGTACCGAGAGTCCGCTTCTCTCCTCTACTTCCAGAGCGAGCAGTAAGCGGACGGGAAGTCGTGGCACATTCTGATGTGCACGGCTTAGCCCCAGCGTTTGTCCACATTGGGCGGCTGGGGCGGGTGTTAAAACCTGGCGTCTGTGTCGCATCGGTCGGCCAGATTCTGTCTTTGTGGGGCGGCAGTGTCTTCATGATACTGCCGGCCAACCCGTAAGCCTACTCCGGTGGGAACGGGGGTTCAGGCCACTGAGGTCTGGGCTGCGAGGAAGAAAACCTCTATAAAAAATTACCCCAATCCCAAGGTCGGCGTGCCGAGGGGATGAGTGTCTGGAGGGGTCCAGTGCCAAGCGCAGCTCGATGGTAGGCCGAGGGTAAAGCCTACCAAACCCCATAATGAAAAAGGCTAGTTTTAATAGAATTACCCAGGTGGGTCCCCGAGAGGGGGAATCCCACCCTTCCACGCCCGTGGAAGGCGCCCCCACGTATTCTGGGGGGGGCAAAAACAGCCAATCCAACGACCAATGCTTTACTCTTACGGACTCAGTTAAAAGCGCAACGAATAGTGATGGCTCTCTGCAAACGTCAGCCATCAGAGAATGTAGAATCTCTTTGGGAATCCCAGTTGATTCCTATAGAAATAAATTCGATGATCGGGTAATAAACCCCGACAACGATGAATGTGGATCCATTGATATGGAAAGTGATGGTAACGAGCGCTTTTCATCACTCTTGACAGCAGGTAGCTCCGCCAGTTTACTGGAACTACAAAGGAAGCGCCCAGCTGCAAATGACGAGAGCACTTCTGACTCCGACGTGAGCTTTGCAACTCTAGCCAGCCAAACCTCGTCGAAGAGAGGCCGCGGTAGACCTCCATCTACGGGCTAGTATATAGGAGTAGGAAAGGCCAGAGCGGATGCCGCTGCGGCCAGGAAGAAATTCCTGCGAGATGAGGAATCAGGCAGTCAGCAGGACGCTCCGAATCCTAAAATGGTGAGGGGCACTGCCTGTAGATCCCGGAAATGGTCTTCACCAACTCCTATAGAAGCTAAATCTGCGGCAGAGTTAGCCCAAATAGTTAAGGAGCGTGCTACAAAAGTTATGGAAGTAGCCAAAAAGTCTAGTAACCTTAAAGGCACCTACGTAAGGGACTTAAGGAATGCTGCGGAAGAAATAACTAGATACACAGAAATGCTCCAAGAGTGGTCATCCTTTAAGTTAGGTTAGGTTAGGTTAGGTTAGGTTAGGTTAGGTTAGGTTAGGTTCCCCCACATGGTACAGCCTTGTCGTGGCGTGGGGGCTCAGTAGCCTCGGGCAATCCAGCCCGGGGTGAAGCCAATGTACCGATTAGGCGTCGTTGTTGAGTTAGAACCTGGCGTTTGTACCACATTGGTCGGCCAGGTTCTGTCTTGCGTTCGGTCCCAGCTACCCACATTGGGCGGCTGGTGATGGAGGGGCGGCGGTGTCTTCATGATACCGTCGGCCAAACCGTAAGCCTACTTCGGTGGGAACGGGGGCTCAGGCCACTGAGGTCTGGGCTGCGAGGAAGAAAACCTCTATAAAAAATTACCCCAATCCCAAGGTTGGCGTGCCGAGGGGATGAGTGTCTGGAGGGGGTCCAGTGCCTAGCGTCAGGGAAGGGGGGAAAGCTCGATGGTAGGCCGAGGGTAAAGCCTACCAAAACAAATTATGGATAAGGAATTTTTAAATAGTATTACCCAGGTGGGTCCCCGAAAGGGGGAATCCCACCCTTCCGCTTCTGCGGAAGGCGCCCCCGCGTATTCTGGGGGGGGCAAAAACTTCCAAACCAACGACCTTACTGCATGTTTAATGGACTTCGATAATAGCGACGTGGCTGTGGAGATTTTGAGCGACAGCTCATATGCCTCCACATCAAACAGGAATGGCGCAAGCCAAGAGAATAGGTCAGATTCCCGGCGTAAGCGGACTTACAATGGATCTGAATCAGGATCTTCGGATTCTAACAATGAAGGACTTGAATCTGATACGGACCGTCAGCCGTCCATAACTTCAAGTAAGGCATCTGCCAAGAGAGGGCGCGGACGACCACCAACGACTGGCCAATACATTGGTATTGGAAAGGCCCGTGCGGAGGCTGCTGCAGCCAAAAGAGAAAGCTTCTTGCGGCAAGAAGCAGAAGAGCTCTCACAACGAGTGGAGAGATACCACTCTCTCCAGGCGAAGAAAAAGGCTGCTGCGTCAGAGACGATTATACCAGCAACTGAAAAGTGTGCCGCGGATTTGATGCAGTCCGTACAATACCAGATCGGCGAGATACTGCAGGTGGCACAGAAGTCAAGGGCGTTGAAGGGCACCTACATCAAGGTCCTAAAAGACGCTACAGCGGCAATTAAAGAGTCCTCTGAGGCTCTATTCGAACGGACATCCTCTGAAGAAACGAAGCGTCTTCAACAAGACAATGCTCGTTTGAGGGACGAGCTTCAGAGGATGAAAACTAATAACGAGGGTCTCCGGCAAGAGCAAGTAGCCTTACGAAAGGAGGTTGATGCTCTTCGGGTAGACGTGCAGAGCGCACGCCCAAATATAGAGGTAGGGGATGAATTTGCTCGTTCGATCATGGTCCAAATTGGATCCATGGTCAACGCCAGGCTTGAGGCCCTCGAAACGCGCCTTTTGCCGGAAAAGCGCTTAAGACCACCCCTGGCTGCGGATAAGAGGGTCTCCGGAACGGAAACAGTCCAAACCAATGCCAAGGCAACAGAAGGACTACCCAAAAACAAAGGGAAAGGGAAGGGCAAAAAATCGTCTCTGCCTGCCCGTCCCCAACACCCTGCTCCTATTAATTTGGCGCCGGTGGCTTCTTCTGTCCCTGGGACACAGCCTACTCCAGGCCCATCAAATGCCGCCCCTACAGAAACATGGGCCACGGTGGTACGCCGTGGGAAAAAGAAGGTGAGGTCGGCTGCTACCGCTCCCGCTAGAGCTCCTCAAAAGTCTGCTGGGAAAGTGGCAGCAAATAAGCTAAAAGTACCGCGTTCTGCCGCGGTAATTATTAGTCTTAATGATGATGCTGCCAAGAAAGGAGTTACGTTGGGTAACATAATGTCCGATGCCAAGCAGCAGATTGACATATCGGCCCTAGGCATCGGGCCAATGCGGATTCGGTCAGCCATTACTGGGGCTCGAAAATTGGAGGTTTCTGGAGCAGAGGCTCAAGAAAAAGCTGACACGCTGGCCGCAAAACTCCGAGCAGTACTACCTTCCGAGTTGGTTAGGGTCTCGCGGCCGACAAAAACGGAGGCGGTGCGCTTGGTTGGTATAGACGACTCAGTTACCGAGGCTGAAATCATTGCGGCCATTGTTAGATGTTCCGGTTGCACAGGGCCAGAAATCAAAGTTGGTCGAATCACAGTGGGTAACAGGGATTGCTCGGTTTTAGTTCGATGCCCTCTGGTGGCGGCCAAAAAGCTCGCCGAAGCCAAACGCTTGCAGGTTGGCTGGGGCGAAGTGGTGGTGCAACTCCTTCCACGGAGAGAACTGCGCTGTTATAAGTGTCTGGAGCCTGGCCATGTGCGAGCTACCTGCACTTCCGAAGTGGACCGCAGCAGCAACTGCTATCGCTGCGGTTTGCCAGGGCACTTAGCGGAGTCTTGCTCGGAGAAGCCATGCTGCCCTCTCTGCAAAGCAGCCAGCCGGTCATTTGACCACATGGTAGGGGCCAAATCTTGTAAAGCAAAAATGCTTCCAAGAAAAACGAAGACGGCCACAAAAAAGGTGGTCACTCGTAGTTGCCCTGGAAACGGGCCAGTGGAGGAACCAATGGCCGTTAATTAATGGCCATAAAGTTCCTCCAAGCAAACCTCAACCACTGTGCAACTGCTCAGGATTTGTTTTTCCAAAGCACAGCACAGTGGTTGATTCAAGTGGGGGTAATCTCGGAGCCGTACTTTGTCCCCGCGGGGGTGAATTGGGTGTCGGACCTAAATGGCGTGGCGGCAATCACAGTCAGCCGGTCATCAGGGCTGCTGCTGGAGGAAGTAGTTCGCGGCAGAGGTTTCGTTGCGGCACGGATAGGGGAGATAGTAGTCATCTCGATTTACTTCTCCCCCAACGATTCCTTTGCCAATTTAGAGATCTTTCTACAAGAGCTGGAAGCAGCAGTCCTGCAACGTCGCCCTCGCCAAGTATTGGTCGCTGGAGACTTCAACGCCAAATCGGTGATGTGGGGTTCTCCAGCGACAGAGCGCTTCGGCGAGGCAGTGGTGGAGTGGGCGACGACCACGGGTTTGGCCGTGGCCAACAGAGGTTCGACACCTACATGTGTTAGGCATAACGGGAGTTCGATCGTAGATTTGACCTTCGCAACTCCCGGTCTCTGGGCCCTGATCGAGGGCTGGAGGGTTATCACGGACGTGGAGTCGTACTCGGACCATCGGTACATCCGGTTCGAGATCTCCACGTCCCAGCCAGCCACCTTACCGGGTGGACCGACGGCAAATGGGGGACCTAGGTGGGCCCTCACCAGGCTGGACAAAGAAATGATGGTGGAAGCATCTATCGTCCAGTCCTGGATGTCACCGCCGCCCGGTGCGGCTGTCGACATCAATGCCGAGGTGAGCTGGTTTCGTGATGCCCTCACAGAGATATGCGATGCATCGATGCCCCGCCAGGGACCGATGGCTCCGAGACGCCAAGTGCACTGGTGGAGCGCCGAAATTGCTCAATTGCGATTAGCAAGTATGACGGCGCGCCGCCGGTGCAAAAGAAATCGAAGGAGGAGGATCCGGGACGAGGCGGAACAGCTTCGCCGCGTGGAAATATTCCGCGAGGCAAAGAAGGCCCTGAAGATAGCAATAATCAGGGCCAAAGAAGCCTCGCGAAGGGAGTTACAGGAGGCTCTAGATAACGATCCATGGGGGCGCGCCTACAGAATGGCTAGACAAAGGCTGCGACCATGGGCGCCCCCACTTACGACGAGCCTCCAGATCCACGTGGTGGAAAACGTGGTTTCGACCTTGTTCCCGGACAGGGGGGCGCATCAGCCTCCCGTAATGGCTCTTGAGCGGCAGCGTTCGGCGGACGAACATCTCGTCCCCGAAGTGACCGAACCGGAGTTGGCGGTGGCCATAGAGCGCCTAAAGAAAAAGAAGACAGCCCCGGGACTGGATGGAATTCCGGGGCAGGCGTGGGTAGTGGCGCTCAAACCGTTCCTGGAGGAGAGGTTTCGGGGCCTGTTCTCCACGTGCCTGGAACAAGGTGTGTTTCCAGAGCCGTGGAAGACGGGTAAACTCGTGCTTCTGCGAAAGGACGGGCGCCCCGCTGACTCCACAGAACCCTCAGCTTTTCGGCCGATAGTCCTGCTCGACGAGGCGGGCAAACTTTTGGAAAGGGTGATCTCTGCCCGCATCGTCGAGCACTTAGAGGGAGCTGGTCCGAATCTCTCGGACCAGCAGTTCGGTTTCAGGCGCTGTCGCTCGACAGTTCATGCAGTTCTGCGGGTCCGCTCAATAGCGGACGAGGCGGTCTCCCAGGGCGAGGTGGTGTTGGCGGTCTCTCTCGACATCAAAAACGCCTTCAACACCATGCCCTGGTCCTGTATAGCGGAGGCACTGAAATATCACGAAGTGCCTCCGTACTTGAGGAGGATTCTCGGGTCGTACCTCTCGGATCGGTTCATCACGTATCCGCTTCGGGAGGGTTGGGGTCGCCGCGAAATGTCTTGCGGTGTTCCACAGGGCTCAGTCTTGGGCCCGCTCCTGTGGAACATCGGCTACGATTGGGTCCTGCGCGGCGCCAACCTCTGGGGTGTCCAACTCACCTGCTATGCAGACGATACCCTAGTGACGGCCCGAGGAAAGACGTACAGAGAGGCCGCCATCCGCGGAACTGCGGGTGTGGCGCACGTGGTGCGCCGTAAAAGGTCGTTGGGTCTAGAAGTGGCCCTGAACAAATCCGAGGCCTTGTGGTTCCATGGGCCTCGGAATCGTCCGCCGGTAGGGGAATCCGCCATCGTTGTGGGTGGCGAGAGGATTGCCGTCGAGTCCACGTTAAAATACTTGGGACTAACACTCGACGGCCGTTGGACGTTTCGCGCTCACTTCGAGCGTCTGGGGCCCCGGTTGATGGTTGCGGCAGCTGCACTCAGCAGACTCCTGCCGAACCTTGGGGGCCCTGGGAGCGCGTGCAGGCAGCTCTACATGGGGGTCGTACGGTCTATGGCCATGTACGGCTCCCCAGTGTGGGCTGACGCCCTGAAGGGGTCGAATGCGGCGCTTCTTCATGCGCCGCAACGGCTCATGGCTGTCAGGGCGTCAAGGGGATACCGCACGGTATCCCGAGAGGCTGCCTGCCTAATGGCGGGTTCAAAGCCGTGGGAGTTAGACGCGCAAGTTCTCGCGTCGACCTTCCACTGGCGTGAAGAACGGCGGACACAGGGCCGCTGGCCCACGGATCGGGAGACTGCGGCCTACAAACGGGAGGTCGAGTCAGCTGCCCTGGAGGCATGGGCACTCCGGCTGGGTCAGCCGAGTGCGGGGCACAGGACGGTGGAGGCGATCCTCCCCGTCTTTACGCAGTGGTTGCAGCGAGAGCACGGATCTCTGAGCTTTCGGCTTACACAGGTCCTTTCCGGGCATGGTTGCTTTGGGAAGTACCTGTGGCGGCTGGGCAAAGAGCAGGCTGCTCGTTGCCACCACTGCCTAAATTGCCCCGAAGAGACGGCGCAGCATACATTGGAAGTGTGCCCAGCGTGGGATGAAGAGAGGGCAGCACTCCGGGCGGTCATCGGCCCGGATCTCTCTCTGCCAGCCGTAGTCGCGGCTATGGTGGAGAGACCCGATGCGTGGGCTGCGGTGGCCTCCTTTTGCGAACAAGTCATCAATGCAAAGGAGGCCGCCGAACGAGAAAGGGAGCTGGCGGACCCAACTAGAAGGGGACGTCGTCGCCGCGGTGTCAGGAACCACTGACGCCGCGGCCATTGGTAGGGTCTTCTAAGACCACGGAGCCCCCATATGGCGTGCGACGCTGAAAGTGGGGCTCCACGGCAGGAGGCGCGCAAAGGGGGGCTATTTGCGCGCTAGCTACCCTGCCAAGAAGGACGGACGCTCAAGTGGTTCTGAGCGTCCGTTACTATGTGCGGGTAATAGGGGGGTTCTGCTCCCCCCTTTGTAGGAATGCCGTGAGGCAAAGGTGCGAGGGGTCCGTGGTAAATTACCTTCGGTAACAGAGGCCAGGGACCCCGACCATTGTGCACCGAGAAGGACCACCGTGGGGTTTTAGTCAGTAAGAGTCTGACATATCCCCGTCGCTCCCCCCAGCGGCGGGGAATCCATGAGGATTTCCCCACGTAAAAAAAAAAAAAAAAAAAAAAAAAAGGTTAGGTTAGGTTAGGTTAGGTTAGGTTAGGTTAGGTTAGGTTAGGTTAGGTTAGGTTCCCCCACACGGTGCAGCCTTGTCGTGGCGTGGGGGCTCAGTAGCCTCGGGCAATCCAGTCCGGGGTGAAGCTAATGTACCGAGAGTCCGCTTCTCTCCTCTGCTTCCAGAGCGAGCAGTAAGCGGACGGGAAGTCGTGGCACATTCTGATGTGCACGGCTTAGCCCCAGCGTTTGTCCACATTGGGCGGCTGGGGCGGGTGTTAGAACCTGGCGTCTGTGTCGCACCGATCGGCCAGGTTCTGTCTTTGTGGGGCGGCAGTGTCTTCATGATACTGCCGGCCAACCCGTAAGCCTACTTCGGTGGGAACGGGGGCTTAGGCCACTGAGGTCTGGGCTGCGAGGAAGAAAACCTCTATAAAAAATTACCCCAATCCCAAGGTCAGCGTGCCGAGGGGATGAATGTCTGGAGGGAGTCCAGTGCCAAGCGCAGCTCGATGGTAGGCCGAGTGTAAAGCCTACCAAACCAAAACATGGATAAGGCAAGTTTGAATAGTTATACCCAGGTGGGTCCCCGAAAGGGGGAATCCCACCCTTCCGCATCTGCGGGAGGCGCCCCCACGTACTCTGGGGGGGGCAAAAACTGCCTCGCAGGTTCTTCGACCAAGGACCTGCGCCACAACGACCGTCGCAATAGTTTAATTGACACCGATTCTGCTTCTGAACGACCCTATACGGGACGTTTTCACCTCCTTGGAGAAATTGATGATTCCGAGAGTTTGGTCCAAGGCCAACGTCGTCTCTCGGACTCTGAAGTTAGCGATGACGCCGTGAGTGCACGCTCGCATATGTCAGTGGACAGCTCAAACAGTCTGTTTGAATACCAGCGGAAGCGCAGAGCCGGAAGTGGTCTGAGCACTTCCGACTCAGATACTAATACTGAGGGTGCCAGCAGCAAAACTAACCCATCAAAACGGGGCCGTGGGAGACCACCCTCCACAGGACAGTTCATTGGTGTGGGCAAAGCGAGAGCGGAGGCAGCTGCTCTGCGCCAAAAGTTCTTGCGCGACGAAAAAAAGCTTTCGGAGCAAGAGGACCTAAGTCAGAAAATAAAGAAATATTCTGCAAGGAAAGAGAAGCGTATATTTCTTAAAACGGACACTTCCACGCCAATTGAGCGAAAGACAGCTTCTCAGCTGGCGCAAGAAGTGGAAGAAGGAGTGGCCCTAATAATTGACGTTGCCAAGAGATCTGGCAATCTTAAAGGCGAATTCGTCAAGGCCCTAAAGGATACTGCCGAAGACATAAGGCAGCGTTCCCTTCTTTTAAAGGATTGTTCCTCTTCCGGCGAAGTTTCAAAACTTCAGGAGGAAGTCGCTCGCCTGAAAGAGGAAAACATTAAGATAACAGCAGACAAAGATTCTTTGGCTGCTGAATTGATTGGCCTACGCAGGGATATGGCGGAAATCCGGGCAGAGTTTGAAAGCAATCGCTCTGCCTCTAGCCCGGCAGTCATGAACGAGGATTTGGCGCGTTCAATCATGGTCCAGGTGGGGACCATGATGAATGCAAGACTGGAAGCTCTGGAGGAACGTCTACTTCCGGAACAACGAATTCGCCCTCCACTTGCTGCTGATAAAAAAGCACAAAGTAGACAAGAAAAGGAAAAGATGCCAGCTGAAACACCCAAACCTACAACCCTAGCGGGTAAAGGTAAGGGTAAAGGCAAAGGCAGCAAGACAAGTCGAAAAGCTGGTCCCAGTTCTGCCAATGAGACCACACGGCAAGTAGTAGTATCTCAGCCAACCTCGTCACCTGCACGAGACGGAGAGGTACCAGGACCATCTACTGGACAGCAAAAGGAGTTGTGGTCCACAGTAGTGAGACGGGGTAAAAAGACAGTGCCAGCTCCCACCCCCAACAACAAATTGCTGAAACCGAAGGGGCAACAAAATAAAGCTGTTCCCCGAATTCGTGTACCCCGCTCTGCTGCAGTGTCCGTAACATTGGAAAGCAGCGCAGGGGAAAAAGGGCTGAACCTCGGCGACGTAATGTATGAGGCTCGCCAAAAAATCGACTTGGAGAGTATGGGAATCAGGTCCCTACGCATGCGTAAGGCAGTTACGGGAGCCAGACTGATAGAACTCCCGGGAACTGATTCTGCAGCAAAGGCAGACACATTAGCTGCCCGCTTAAGGGAAATCCTCCCACCTGAAGCGAGGGTTAATAGGCCATCTAAAGTTGGTGACTTACGTCTCCTCAGATTGGACGACACAGTTTCGACGCAAGAAATAAAGCTGGCCATAGCAGCTTTTGGAAAATGTTCTCCCGATGCGGTAAAGGTAGGCGAAATTAAAGATAGACCTGGGGGCTATGGAGCAGTATGGGTTCGATGCCCCATCAAAACGGTTCAGCAGATGGCCAAAGCGGGAGAAATCCGAATAGGTTGGAGTCTTGCTCGAGTTCAGATTTTACCTCGTCAGGAGCTCAGATGCTTCCAGTGTCTGGAAGTGGGTCATGTGCGAGCTAATTGCCCGTCCAAAACAGACTGGAGCAATCTGTGCTACCGCTGTGGTGGTGCCGGTCATAAGGCGAGGGATTGCGGAGAAAAACCGCACTGCCTTTTATGTGCTTCAGACAGCGTTCCAGCAGATCATCGTGTTGGAGCGAAGTCCTGTAAGAGGCCAAAAAATAAGGCGAAGAAGAAGACTGGGGGTAAAACACTCCCCAAAAGTCAACCGATCCGCTCGCTGACTCAGATCAGCGAGCCGATGGAACAGGAGGAGCCCGCTTCCATTAGTCAATAATGGCAACGAGGTTCCTTCAAGCGAATTTAAACCACTGCGCTTGCGCGCAGGACCTTTTCCTGCAAAGCATGGCGCAGTGGTCAATCAAAGTTGGATTAGTCTCGGAGCCGTACTTTGTCCCAGCAAGGGACAATTGGGTGTCGGATCTAGATAGCTTGGCGGCTATTGTTATCTCGGGGGCTGCTGGCCTCCAGTTCAGGGATATCATTCGGGGTCACGGATATGTTGCGGCATTAGTGGGGGAGGAGGTAATCATCTCCTTGTACTTCTCCCCTAACCGGCCGCTTGCTGACCTCGAAGACTTGTTGAGTGAGGTGGAAGCAGTAGCTCTTCGTAGCCGCCCTCGCCGAGTGCTTATCGCCGGGGACTTTAACGCCAAGTCAGTCGCTTGGGGATCCCCGGCGGCAGATGCAAATGCATTCGGCGAAGCTGTAGTGGAATGGGCAACAGCTTTAGGTTTAGCTGTTGCAAACAAGGGTTCGACACCCACATGTGTGCGTCGCAACGGGAGTTCAATAGTCGATCTGACCCTTGCTACTCCCGAACTCTGGGCCCTAATTAAGGGCTGGAGGGTAATCACGGACGTGGAGACATATTCAGATCATCGTTACATCCGATTCGATGTCTCCACGGCCCGTCAGGCCGCCTTGTCTGACGGCTCGTCTTCTAATGGGGGACCAAGATGGGCCCTCAAAAAGCTGGACAGGGAGCTCATGGCTGAGGCTGCCATTGTCCAGTCATGGCTGACCGGTCCAGGACGGGCTGCCGACCTGAACGACGAGGTGACGTGGTTTCGTGATGCCCTCACAGAGATCTGCGACGCATCGATGCCCCGCGTGGGCCCTACGGTTCCGAGACGGCAGGTGTACTGGTGGAACGCTGAAGTCGCGCAGTTGCGTGTAGCGTGCATTGCGGCAAAGCGCCAGTACACCCGCCATAGGAGAAGAAGGCTCCGGAATGAGGCCGAGGAGAACCGCCTCTACGACTTATTTCGAGAGGCAAAGTGGGCCCTAAAAGACTCGATATTTAGGGCCAAAATTGCCTCAAAGCAGGAATTGCTGGAGACACTCAATAACGATCCTTGGGGGCGGCCGTATAGGATGGCAAGGCAAAGACTTCGCCCCTGGGCGCCCCCCCTGACAAGTAGTCTCCAGCCAGATGTCGTGGAGAACGTGGTCTCGGCCTTGTTTCCGGCAAGAGAAGAATACCTGGCCCCTGTTATGGGCGGGTATATTGCAGCTGCGGAAGTCGAAGAGGTGGTGCCGGAGGTCACTGAGCCAGAGTTGGCCGTGGCTGTTAAGCGCCTCCAGGCGAAGAAAACGGCCCCGGGCTTAGATGGAATCCCGGGGCAGGCCTGGGTGGTGGCGCTGAAGCCCTTCCTTGCTAATAGGTTGTGTAACCTGTTCTCCATGTGCCTGGAAAGAGGAGTGTTTCCTGAGCCTTGGAGAACGGGTAAATTGGTGTTGTTGCGCAAGGAGGGGCGCCCCGCCGACTCACTTGAGCCCTCGGCGTTCCGGCCCATCGTTTTGCTCGACGAGGTGGGAAAGCTCTTAGAGCGGATAGTGTCCTCCCGCATCGTCGGGCATTTGGAGGAGACTGGTCCGAACCTATCGGACCAGCAATTTGGCTTCCGCGGCTGCCGCTCAGCGGTTGATGCGGTGCAATGCGTCCGCAATATAGCGGACGAGGCGGTCTCTCAGGGCGAGGTGGTGCTGGCAACCTCTTTGGACATAAAGAATGCCTTCAACACCTTGCCCTATTCGTGCATAAGGGAGGCACTTATCTATCACCAAGTGCCTCCCTATTTGAGGGAAATTCTCGAGTCGTACCTCTCCAACCGGCAAATCACTTATCCGGTTCGGGAGGGGTGGTGTCGTCGCGTAGTTACGTGCGGTGTTCCGCAGGGGTCAGTTTTAGGGCCGCTCCTGTGGAACATCGGGTATGATTGGGTTCTGCGCGGCGCCAACCTCTGGGGTGTTAAGGTAGTGTGTTATGCCGATGACACCCTGGTTACGGCTCGAGGGAAAACGTTTCGAGAGGCCGCCATCCGGGCTACGGCTGGCGTAGCCCAAGTGGTGCACCGCATCAAGCTGTTGGGCCTAGAAGTGGCCCTGAATAAATCCGAGGCCATGTGGTTTCATGGGCCTCGGAATCGCCCGCCGGTAGACTCCGCCATTGTGGTAGGCGGGGTGAGGATTGCCGTCGAGACAACGCTGCATTATTTGGGTTTAATTCTCGACGGCCGTTGGACCTTCCGCGCCCACTTCGAGCGCCTGGGGCCGAGATTGATAGTGGCAGCAGCGGCGCTTTGTAAGCTGCTGCCAAACCTGGGGGGCCCCAGGTCAGGTTGCAGGCAGCTATATGCGGGGGTCGTGCGGTCGATGGCCATGTACGGCGCCCCGATATGGGCTGACACCTTGGATGGGCCAAATGCGGCGTTGCTTCATGCGCCGCAAAGGCTCATGGCCACCAGGGTGTCAAGAGGCTACCGCACAGTCTCTCGCGAGGCTGCCTGCCTTATGGCGGGGTCGATGCCGTGGGACCTAGACGCGAAAGTCCTCGCGTCGACGTTCCACTGGCGGAAGGAACGGCGGGCTCAGGGCCACTGGCCCACGCAGACAGAAACGGCTGCCTACCGTTTGGAGGTGCAGGCAGTCGCCCTCGAGGCCTGGGCGCTAAGGCTGGCCGTGCCTAGCGCCGGGCATAGGACGGTGGAGGCAATTCTCCCCGTCTTCGAGCAGTGGTTGCAACGGGGACACTGAGCTCTCAGCTTCCGGCTTACGCAGATACTGACAGGGCATGGCTGTTTTGGTAGGTATCTGTGGAGGCTGGGCAGGGAGCAGTCTGCCCGTTGCCATCACTGCGCGGTGTGTCCGGAGGACACGGCCCAGCATACCCTGGAGGTGTGCCCGGCCTGGAGCAGAGAGAGGGCGACTCTCCAAGCGGAGATTGGCCCCGATTTGTCGTTGGGGGCCGTTGTGGCGGCCATGGTCGATAGTTCGTCTGCGTGGGCTGCGGTGGCCTCCTTCTGCGAGACTGTTATGCTTGCGAAGGAGGCCGCCGAGAGAGAGAGGGAGATTGCGGACCCAGCTCGGAGAAGGGTCCGCCGCCGCGGTGTTCGACACTAGCACCGCGGTTCTTGGAGTGTCCATTAGGACGTGAAGCCCCGTTAGTGTAGTCACGAATCTGCCTAGCGGGGTTTCAGAGGCAGGGGGTGCTCAGAGTGAGGGCTTCTGGGTGCCCATAAAAACCTGCCTCGAGAATGGCGGAGGCTCAAGGTGGTGGCTTTGAGTCTCCGAAGAAGAAGAGGGCAAAAAGGAGGGGCTTTATCTTACCCCTCCCGAGATGTGCGCCGTTAGGCGTGGTGCGCGGGACCGACGGTAGTCTTCCTCGGGTGTTCCCCGTCGGTCCCGCACGAAATGCACCTGAGATGGCCACCCGTGGGGTTTTAGTCAGTAGAAGTCTGACATATCCCCGTCGCACCCTCATGCGGCGGGGAATCCATGAGGATTTCCCCACGTAAAAAAAAAAAAAAAAAAAAAAAAAAAAAAAGGTTAGGTTAGGTTCCCCCCCCCCACACGGTGCAGCCTTGTCGTGGCGTGGGGGCTCAGTAGCCCCGGACCAGCCACCCGGGGTGAAGCTAATGCACCGAGGTGGCGTCGCTCCCAGTATCCCTCTTATTAGGAGAGGGGACAGGGGAAGCGACGCAGATCGTAACCCCAGCAACAGTTGTAGCCGCTGTTGCTGGGACCGAGGGCCTTGCCGTCACCGGCAGGTCGCGAGGAGTCAACCTCTATAAAAAATCGGAGGAGAAAACCTCGTTAAAAATCATGGGGTGGGTTGCTCCCGTTTTCCTTTCGAGGTGTAGAGAGGGAACGGGAGCAAGAGGGGAACTCGTAACCCTGGCAGTATTGCACTACCAGGGCCGAGGGTCTTGCCGTGGTGTAGGCTTGACCGCGAGGAGTAAACCTCTATAAAAAATCGGAAGAGGAGTAAACCTTCCGCAAAAATCCGAGGACAAAACCTCGTTAAAAATCCGTGAGGTGGTGGGCTGCGACCGGCGGGTTGCAGTCTGCTACTCCGCAAGGAGAACCTCGAGGGGGCGGGCGTTTGGAACGTGTGGCCCAAGCGTCTGCGGTGCTGAGGAAGCACAAGGGGGAGTGGGGGACTTCAAGTCCCCCGAGATGGACGCCGAGAGGCGTGGTGCGCGGGATTGGAGGTAGACTGCCACGGGCGTTCCCACCAATCCCGCATCAAAGCACCGAAGAAGGCCACCGTCGGGTTTTAGTCGGTAAGAGTCCGACATACCTTCGTCACCCCGCCGGGTGACGTCGGATCCATGAGGATTTCCCCACGACAAAAAAAAAAAAAAAAAAAAAAAAGGTTAGGTTCCCCCACACGGTGCAGCCTTGTCGTGGCGTGGGGGCTCAGTAGCCCCGGGTTGGTCACCCGGGGTGAAGCCAATGCACCAAGGGTCCGCTTCTCTCCTCTGTTTTCAGAGTGAGTAGTAAGCGGACTGGGTGAGGAGAAAACCTCGTTAAAAAATCAAGGGAACTCGTAACCCTGCCAGTCTTGCACTTCCAGGGCCGAGGGTCTTGCCGCGGCGTAGGCTTGACCGCGAGGAGTAAACCTCTATAAAAGAGGAGTAAACCTTCCGCAAAAATCCGAGGATAAAACCTCGTTAAAAAATCCGTGAGGCGGTGGGCTGCGACCGGCGGGTTGCAGTCTGCTACTCCGCAAGGAGAACCTCGAGGGGGTGGGCGTTTGGAACTTGTGGCCCAAACATGAGGATTTCCCCACGAAAAAAAAAAAAAAAAAAAAGGTTAGGTTAGGTTAGGTTCCCCCCCCCCCACACGGTACAGCCTTGTCGTGGCGTGGGGGCTCAGTAGTCTCGGGCAATCCAGTCCGGGGTGAAGCTAATGTACCGCGAGTCCGCTTCTCTCCTCTGCTTCCAGAGCGAGCAGCAAGCGGACGGGAAGTCGTGGCACATTCTGATGTGCACGGCTTAGCCCCAGCGTTTGCCCACATTGGGCGGCTGGGGCGGGTGTTAGAACCTGGCGTCTGTGTCGCACCGATCGGCCAGGTTCTGTCTTTGTGGGGCGGCAGTGTCTTCATGATACTGCCGGCCAAACCGTAAGCCTACTTCGGTGGGAACGGGGGCTCAGGCCACTGAGGTCTGGGCTGCGAGGAAGAAAACCTCTATAAAAAATTACCCCAATCCCAAGGTCAGCGTGCCGAGGGGATGAATGTCTGGAGGGAGTCCAGTGCCAAGCGCAGGGGTGGGGGGGTATAGCTCGATGGTAGGCCGAGGGTAAAGCCTACCAACACCATTATGGACAACACGGCATTTTTGAAAAGTTTTACCCAGGTGGGTCCCCGAAAGGGGGAATCCCACCCTTCCGCGGCCGCGGAAGGCGCCCCCACGTATTCTGGGGGGGGCAAAAATTGCCACACCGACAACCACAGCGATTTGATACATGACTTCGATTTAAGCGATACAGCCGTGGAGTTAATGAGCGATAGCTCATTCAACTCTGCGGTGGACAGAGACGGTTCCATTTCGGTAACCGGTTCTGAGCGAAAGAGGACCTTTACTGGATCTGCGTCGGCTTCTTCCGATTCAGATGTAGGAATTAACACTAGTAAATCCCAACTTTCTAGTAAAGCCCCGGCAAAGAGGGGCCGAGGTAGGCCGCCAACTACTGGTGAGTATATTGGCGTAGGGAAGGCAAGAGCCGAGGCTGCTGCAGCTCGCCGAAAGTTCATGCGGCAGGAAGAGAGTGCCTCCGAGCAGGAAGATCCTTCTCAGAGAGTGGATCGATATGCCGCGCGAGCAGCTAAACTCCAGCCTTCCTTAATCCCTGTGGGGAAAAGATCTGCTGCCGAGTTGGCAAAAACGGTGGAAGATAAGGCCGCAATTATACTCAAAATTGCGAAGAAATCCGGTAACCTGAAAGGTACCTATGTCAGGGATCTGAAACAAGCGGCAGAGGACATAGTAGCCAACTCAGAGCTCTTAAAAGAATGTTCTTCTTCTGGTGAAGTGACGAAGCTGCAAGAAGATCTAACAAGGCTTCAAGAAGAGAACCAACGCATCAGAGCGGACAGGGAAAATCTAGCTGGTCAATTAGATATCATGAGAAGGGAAATGGCTGAGATGAAGGCTGAGTTTAACATGGCTCGGTCCAATTCAAACCCAGTTGTACCGTCAACCGATGATCTGGCTCGGTCTATCATGGTCCAAGTAGGGACCATGATGAATGCCAGGCTAGAAGCGTTAGAAAGTCGTCTCCTACCGGAGAAACGGCTAAGACCTCCGTTGGCTGCTGACAGATTACAGAGCAAATCAAACACAGTCAGCAAATCGCAGCTGGAAACTTCTGCCGCTGCGAAAGGTGCAGATGCTAGTCGGACTAGTCAGGGTAAGGGTAAAGGCAAGGGGAAAAAATCGAAACCAGAAACGCCCAATACTGCCAGCGTTACCTCAGTTGTTCGTGTCCCGGAGCCTCTTTTACCAGTGACACAGCCAACCCCTGGACCCTCCAAACCCTCGGAAGAGGATTCATGGGCAACGGTGGTGCGCCGGGGAAAAAAGAAGTCACCAAACACCAATGCAACAGTGAAACCGACTGCATTGAGTAAAGCGACAAAAGCGGCCAAAAAACTACGTGTGCCTCGTTCAGCAGCGGTGATTGTCCACCTTGATGAGTCAGCCCCAGATAGTGGTATCACCTATAAAAAGGTGATGACTGAAGCTAGGGAGAAGCTAAATCTTTCTGGACTCGGAATAGGGTCAGTGCGGATTAGAACTGCCATCACGGGTGCCCGCAAGATTGAAGTCTCTGGGGAAGGATCGTCAGAAAAAGCTGACATCCTGGCTTCAAAAATTAGGGAATGCTTCGATTCTGAGTTGATCAAAGTGTACAGGCCAACTAAGCTGGAGGACATTCGCCTTGTGGACTTGGACGACTCAGTCTCTCAAGAGGAAATTGCTGCTGCTGTTGCCCTTAACCCAGATAAGCCTACCGTCCTACATATAGGTCGGTCAATAGAATTTATTTTTTCAAACTACCCACTGCATTAAAAATATAACTTAAGACTGATTTGAAGTAAACATGTTGTGTGCTTTCCGATAAAAATACTAAAATAATAGATTTCTACGAATTTTTAGAAGATATTTGAGTAAAAATTGTGAAATAAAGTAACTTCCAGATATGTCTCATCACAGGTATGTAAAATTTGAGATTTTTGTTTTACTAATATGTTTTTCTTTGCCTTTTTCTATCGTTTGTATATCTTGCTTTATAGTTAAAAAGCAATGATTGATAATATAATGATAGCGATTGAGATATAACGTCATTATTAGGAGTGACCTATATGTAGGACAGTAGGATAATACAGGTATTTCTCTTTGCAGACCGTTAGCAGCGCATGAAATGATAAATGCTTTGGAGAATTTGGGCGATGATGAAGAGGATAACAGGGAAAGAACAATATGTATTTTGCCACCTCCTGTTGATCCTGATTGTCCTACCGATGAAGATTCGGGGGAAGAGGAAAACGTGACTTTGAATAATTTGCCACGAAATATATTGCTTCAACCTGCAGAAGTTTCAATACAAGGCGTGGATGCAGTAAGTGACACTGATGAAGAACCTGCTCCAGGTCCATCTAAACGAAATCGTACGTTCGCTTGGAAAAAAACAGGACTTAGAAAAGTCTCCCGTTCAGTGGCGTGTATTTCAGGGTGCTTTACAGAATAAGCGTCCTATCGAGTGGTTTGAAAATTTTATATATGCTGACGTGATATCTTTATTGGTAACCGAAAGCAACAAATATGCTATTAAAAAAAATTGCTGGGAGATATTACCGCTGAAGACATGAAGTGCTTTATTGGTATATTACTAGTAAGTGGGTATTCGTGCCTCCGGAGAAGAATGTATTGGGAAAAGTCCCCTGATTCAAAAAACAAGTTGGTCAGTTCTGCTATGTCAAGAGATAGATTTGACTTCATATTTCGCCACCTACATGTTAACGATAATCTAGATTTGCATTTTTAGTATTGCATCGAATGCCGTTAGAATAAACCCTATGATTGGAAAAGAAAAACATTGTCATACAAGAACCGCAGCTGGTCTCAGTATATAATAAACATATGGGGGGTGTGGATCGGTCTGACGAAAATATATCACATTATCGAATTGGCATAAGAGGTAAGAAATGGTACATGCCATTACTGGCTCATATGATTGACCTTGCGGAACATAATGCTTGGCAATTGTTCAAGCAAAACCAAGGAAAACTTGATCACCTAAGCTTTCGAAGAAGATTAGCCACAGCTCTGATAGAATCAAACCGTAAGGTTGGAAAAAGAGGCCCAAGTCGAATGTCACAAAAATGTTTGACTCGCTGCAAAAAATGTGATAATAGATTATGAGTCAAATGCTTTGAATCCTATCACTCATATTTTTTTTTTATATTCCTTACACCTAACTTACAATCGTGAGTGTACACACCTCACGCTATTATGAAAATAAACCGTTTGTATTGTCGTTTTTTTCTAATTAAACTTATTGATACCAGCCTTGTCTTCATTTTCTCAACAATTATTTACTGTCTATTATCCTACTGTCCTATATATAGGACAGTCATTTTCCTGAAAATCGTTCAGGCATTTATTTTTTTTATATTTTTTACATGATATTTAGGGTCTAATTATCCAAATAATACTGAAGTTTACAATGTTTTTTGAAAAAAATAGTTTCAGGCTTATCTGGGTTAATGGTGGTTGCTCGTCGGCTGACGTGAAAATAGGGCAAATTAATGAAGGAATGAGAGGTGCATGTTCCGCTCATGTGCGATGCTCAGTTGCTGTAGCAAAAAAGCTATTGCAGCTGAAGAAAATCCAAGTTGGTTGGGGCGTAGCCCGGGTTCAGCATCTTCCAAAGAGAGCACTACGGTGCTACAAATGCCTTGAGCCCGGCCACGTGCGTGCCCAGTGCACTTCGGATGTTGATCGCAGCAATCTTTGCTTTCGCTGTGGTTCGCCCAATCATAAAGTGAGTGAATGCGCCTCAAAACCTAGCTGCCCGGTATGCAAAGCAGCTGATAAACCGGCAGAGCACATTGTTGGGGCTAAGTCTTGCTTTTCGAGCAAAACGAAGCGGCCTAAATCAGGAAAGGCCGGTATTGGAAATAAGGGCAAGGTTAATCCAAGGCCCGCGGAGGAACCCATGGTCATTAATTAATAATGGCCCTACGGTTCCTCCAGGCGAATCTTAACTACTGCGCCACTGCTCAAGACCTGTTCTTTCAAAGCATGGCGGAGTGGTTAATAAACATTGGAGTGGTCTCGGAGCCATATTTTGTCCCAACTGGGGCGAATTGGGTGTCGGACCTGAATGGCGTGGCGGCAATAACCGTCAGCCGGTCGTCAGGGCTGCTGCTGGAGGAAGTATCTCGCGGCAGGGGTTTCGTTGCGGCGCGGATCGGGGAGATAGTAGTCATCTCGATTTACTTCTCCCCCAACGATTCCTTTGCGAATTTTGAGGTCTTCTTGCAAGAGTTGGAAGCAGCAGTCTTACAACGGCGCCCCCGCCAGGTGCTAGTGGCCGGGGATTTCAACGCCAAATCTGTGGCTTGGGGGTCTCCGGCGACTGAACTTTTCGGCGGGGCTGTAGTTGAGTGGGCGACAGCTGCCGGGCTAACTGTTGCCAATATAGGTTCGACACCCACATGCGTGCGGCATAACGGGAGTTCGATCGTCGATCTGACTTTCGCAACTCCCGGTCTCTGGGCCCTAATCAAGGGCTGGAGGGTCATCACTGACGTGGAGACATACTCGGATCACCGTTATATCCGGTTCGAGGTCTCTGCGTCACGTGCAGCCACCTCATCAGGCGGCTCATCGGCGAATGGGGGACCAAGATGGGCTCTCAGCAGGCTGGACCAAGAACTGATGGCTGAAGCAGCCATTGTCCAGTCCTGGTCAGCGCCGTCTGATACGGCCAACGACATCAGTGCCGAGGTGGACTGGTTTCGTGGGGCCCTCACAGAGATTTGCGACGCGTCCATGCCCCGGGCGGGACCGATGGCTCCGAGGAAACAAGTACACTGGTGGTCCGCCGAAATAGCTCAACTCCGACGAGCTAGTATGGAGGCGGGCCGCCGGTGTAAACGTTATAGAAGAAGGCGACGCCGGATCGAGGCCGAGGAACAAGACATAGTAAGCCGGTACCGCGAGGCGAAAACAGCCCTGAAGATTGCAGTTCTCAGGGCCAAAATCGCCTCCAAGGTGGAATCGCTGGAGACTCTGAACAATGACCCATGGGGCAGGCCGTACAAAGCGGTGCGGCAGCAGCTTCGCCCTTGGGCGCCCCCACTGACGACGAGTCTCCAGCCCCACGTAGTGGAAGATGTGGTCTCGGCCTTGTTTCCGGCAAGGGCAGCCCATGTGCCCCCAGTGATGGCTGCAGAGCGGCAGCCTGAGGAGGAAGAACTGCTGGTCCCAGAAGTGACTGAACCGGAGTTGGCGGTGGCAATAAAGCGACTCAAGGCGAAGAAGACAGCCCCGGGACTAGACGGCATCCCGGGGCGAGCCTGGGTGGTCGCGCTGGAACCCTTCCTGGAGGAGAAGTTTCGGGGCCTGCTTTCCCTGTGCCTGACACAAGGGGTATTCCCAGAGCCTTGGAAGGTGGGCAAACTCGTCCTCCTACGAAAGGAAGGGCGCCTCGCCGACTCCGTCGACCCATCGTCGTTTCGGCCTATCGTGCTGCTCGACGAGGCGGGCAAACTTTTCGAGAGGGTGATCTCTGCCCGAATCGTCGAGCACCTTGATGAAGTAGGTCCAAACATATCGGACCAGCAGTATGGATTCCGCCGCTGCCGTTCAACGGTACACGCGGTGTTGCGCGTTCGTGCGATAGCGGATGAGGCGGTCGCTCAGGACGGAAATATGAGTGTGAGCTCATATTCGACTGTGGATGGTGAACACAGGCTGTGGGACCTACACAGAAAACGGCGTGCTGGCAGTGGCTTAAGTGCCTCAGATTCAGATGACAGTGCAGTTTCCTCGAATTCCAAAACAACTGCGAAAAGAGGGCGTGGTAGGCCACCAACAACAGGCCAGTACATTGGCGTCGGCAGAGCTCGGGAAGAACTCGCAAAGGCGAAAAGAGACAGTTTCTTACTGAGAAACTCAGAAGAGCTGTCTCAGAGAATGGAACGGAATAACCCTGTCCAAGAGAAGAAGAGACTGCAAAGGCCACAAATTACAGAGGCACCAATACCAGCATCTGAAAAGACCGCAGCTGACATACTTGCTTCTGTGCAAGAAGGAATAGCTCAAATTATGGATGTTGCCCACAATTCTAAGTCGTTGAAGGGCACCTTCATTAAAAAGCTCAAAGACGCAACGTCAACGATTAAAGAGTCCACAGAAGCTCTGTTAGAACGGTCTTCGACTGATGAAACGAGGAGGCTACAAGATGACAATGTTCGACTAAAAAATGAGTTGAAAGTCTTGAAATCATCAAACGAAGGTCTCCGGTCGGAGCAGGAAGCACTCCGAAAGGAACTAGAAGCCTTTAGGGTAGAAATTCGGGGATGCAACCTAAATTCTGAGGCTACTGACAGCCTAGCTCAAAAAATCATGGTCCAAGTAGGGACCATGGTCAACGCTCGGCTGGAAGCTCTGGAGGGCCGATTGCTTCCCGAAAAACGCTTACGGCCTCCTCTAGCGGCGGACAAGAGAGCCCAGCTGCTTACCGACCCTGCACAGTCTACAAAGTCTTCAACGACCGAAAAAAGGCTGCAGGGTAAGGGAAAGGGTAAAGGTAAGGGGGAAAGCACTGTACGACCTGCTAGTTTACCCTTACCTGCTCAAAAACCGGTGTCAAGACCAGCTGTTGTGGTGCGAGAATCGATGTCGCAACAACCGAGCACATCTTCAGCAACCACAGAGGAGTCGTGGGCTACAGTTGCCCGACGCAAAACTAAAAAAGGGCAGAAAAACACGCCTGCAGCCCCAGCTACTGGTAAACAAATGGCAAAAAAAGCTGCAAAACCAAAGGTGCGGAAACTCCGAACGCCTCGATCTGCGGCAGTGGTCGTAAGACTCGATGCGGAGGCGGAAAAGAACGGAGCTAACTATGGCGATATCCTATCCCAGGCCAGGAAGCAAATTGACATGAGTGGTCTGGGAATCGGGCCTTTGCGGATACGAACCGCTATCACCGGGGCCCGAAAATACGAGATATCGGGAGAACAATCTTCCGAAAAAGCCGATGCCTTCGCAAATAGGCTAAGAGAAGTCCTTCCACCTGACCTGGTAACTGTGTTCAGACCAATGAAGCTTGAAGACCTCCGTCTATTTGGTCTGGACGACTCAGTTTCTAGCAGCGAGGTGGCCGAAGCCGTAGCTAGCGCCGGCGGCTGTTCAAAGGCTGATGTAAAGGTTGGGCGGATAACCGAAGGACAACGTGGGCTATCAACAGTCCACGTCAGGTGTCCGCT
This sequence comes from Bedellia somnulentella, assembly GCA_963576735.1. NCBI lineage: Eukaryota > Metazoa > Arthropoda > Insecta > Lepidoptera > Bedelliidae > Bedellia > Bedellia somnulentella. The sequence goes on along the minus strand of CAUYWD010000410.1, from coordinate 73,946 downwards.
GGTTGCGGCAAAGAATATGCTCCAGGTGGGGCATGTTGAAATATAGTACTGGCCTGCTAGGCTATTAGCTGTACAATGTCATGAGTTGTCACATTTTAATATTATTGACACAATAAAATTATTTAAACAATCAACATCTCGTTTACTATTTTCACACGTTATCAGCACGAAATTGCTCTAATTTTACAGTAAATTGCATTATTAATAGCAGTGTTATATTTTTACGGGCAAAGTAATAAGTGGTTTGTAATATTTTTCATTATTTACAAAAGATGCCTAATACCGAGATTGTTGAAAGGTGTCATCATAACAAAAATCTTCGGATGTCGAAGTATGGTATGAGTTCCAATATGAATAATACTCCATCAATATGCCTAAATGGCAAGGACGGTTATTCCACATGGAAATTCAAAATGCGAAATTATTTATTACATGAGGACCTATGGGAAACAATTGCTGGTTATCCAGAAGGTGATAAAACTTTCCAAGCGATAAAGGTTCGTAATGATCGTAAGGCTCTTTCCAAAATATGTCTCACATTGGACGGTCCAGCAATTACGCACGTGCGAAGTTCAACCTCAGCTAAGGAGGCGTGGGAATCTTTGAGGATTGCGTACGAGGACAATGGAATGGGTCGCAGACTTGCTCTCGAACGGAGACTCTATAGATTAAGTCTCGCAGATTTCGAAAATGTCGAATCCTACATCAATGGTGTATTAAGCACAGTTCAGGATTTAGCTGACATAGGCAAGAATATAGAAGATGCTTCAGTTGCAGCAATACTTCTTGGAGGTCTGACGGAAAGGTATGAACCTATGATTATGGGACTCGAGAATAGTAACATTAATATTACCACTGAATTGGTTAAAACTAAGCTCTTGAATGAGATTTCAAGAAATACTGAATCTGAAACCGCCATGAGGATTCAAGTTCGCCCAAGAAAGCCCAATAAACCTATTGTATGCTATGATTGCAAAGTACCAGGACACAAACGTCCTGATTGTCCTTTGAGGAAGCAAAAATCCAAAAATAAGAAGTCTGATTCTAAGAAAACTACAATGCTGTCTTTAAGTGAAAAAGGATATCGTGACAAATGGATTATTGATTCCGGAGCAACAAGACATATGACTTCAAGGTCTGATTGGATCAAAACGCTGAGACACGACTCTGGTAAAGTCATTGTGGCAAACGGCGACGAATTGAAGTGCACCGGTAATGTTGACGTCTCTATTAATACGAAGGAGAAAGATATTAAGTTAGTAGATATTGCGTTTGTACCAGATTTAAAGGCCAATCTTATATCTATTAGCAAAGTGGTCAACAAAGGTTTCACAGTGATTTTTGATAAAAGTGGTTGTAATTTTTATGATTCTGATGATGTTTTCTTTACAGGTGAATCTATACTGCATGGTACTCAGAGTGGTGGACTGTACACATTGGATTGTACTGTAAATATTCCCGAAAAACTAAACGGTGTTTGTAACATAATGGTAGGTGACGGTGACTCATCACAATACCAGCTCTGGCACAGAAGGTTAGGTCATCTCTGTCGTTTTGCTATGCAATCTCTTAAAGATCAGAAGATAATTGATTTTAAACAGGTTGACAAGCAACCATGTGTACCCTGTATAGAAGGTAAGCAGTCTAGGAAACCTTTTAAAAGGATTCATATGAGAAGAGCGGTAGAACCACTGGAAATTATTTCTTCCGATATATGTGGTCCAATGTCAGAAGTTTCTTTTCAAGGAAATAGATATGCGCTTTTATTTATAGATGAATTTACTTGTAGGATTTTTATTTACTTCATATCTTCAAAGACTGAAGTCAAGTCTAAGTTTATAGATTTTAAGGCCTTAGTTGAAAGGCATCTAAATACTTCCATTAAGATCTTAAGAACCGATAACGGGACGGAATACGTCAATAAAGAATTTACAGATTATTTGAATTCTCAAGGTATTCAGCACCAAACGACCGCGCCCTATAGCCCTCAGTCAAATGGTATAGCGGAGCGTACAAATAGGTCGATAGTGGAGAAGGCTCGCAGCATGTTAGCTGATAGTTCGCTTTCAAAGGCTTACTGGCAGGATGTTTTTGATTGTGCTGTATATCTGAAAAACAGATGTCCTCATAGCGCCCTGAACTTCCAAACTCCATATGAAAAATGGTCTGGTGAAAAAACCTAATTTGAACCATTTACGAGTTTTTGGATGTAGAGCAATGGTTCATATTCCATCTTGTACTAGAAGGAAATTAGATCTTAAGACCGAAGAACAAATATTTGTTGGATACACAGATGATCCAAATACGTATTATTTTCGCAATCCTTCCTATCCAAGGAGATTAATTAAATCTCGTGATGTTTCTTTCTTCGAGAATCGTTTTTCTAGAATTAGTGATGATGGTAACACTAATAATATTAACCCTGTTGTTCCTATAGTTCTTTCTTCGGATAATGATATTAATCAAGAAGCAGTAGAAACAGCAGAGGAGGAATTAGTTGTAGAGGAAGGTTCGGCTGAAACAAATTCATCGCATAGCAATGAAGATGAACAGCCATCTGAAGGTGAAGAAGAAACTGTGATAGTTGAACATGAGCAAAGGTACCCTAGTAGAGTTAGAAAGCCACCTAATTTTTTCACAGCTTTGAGTTCTTCATTAGAACCTGATGAGCCTCGTACTTACTCGGAGGCAGTTAATTCTAAAGATGCTGATAAATGGCGAGAAGCAATGGTGAATGAATATAACTCTTTGCAAAAATTTAATACGTGGAAACTCGTAAAGAGATCAGGTCAAAAGGCTATTCCATGTAAATGGGTTTATAAAATAAAAAGGGATGCTCAAGGTAATGTTGTGAAATACAAGGCGAGACTTGTAGCCAAAGGTTTCACGCAAGTAGCCGGTGTAGACTACTACGAAACTTTCTCTCCAGTAGTCAGGATGTCCTCTTTACGGACATTATTTGCTGTAGCAGTTGAGATGGGACTTAAGATGCGCCACATGGATGTGGATACCGCCTTTCTAAATGGAGAACTCGACGAAGAGGTTTACATGGAACAACCTCAGGGTTTCTCAGAATCTGGAGATGGAAAGGTATGTCTACTACAGAAGTCCCTCTATGGACTCAAACAGGCGGCACGGGCTTGGAATATTAAGTTGGATCAGACTCTGTTCAAATTAGGGTTCTCAAAAACTCCTTCCGAACCTTGTGTGTATAGGAGGCTTTTTGGCACTGAATTGGTTGTTTTGGCTGTATATGTAGATGACATTATTGTCTTTTATAAAAATGATTTGACTTTTGACACTGTCAAAACAAATCTTGAAAATTATTTTAATTTAAAAGACCTAGGTTGTTTAAAATATTACCTAGGAATTAATGTAAATGTAGATAATTCCACAATCCGCATAAACCAAAAATGCTATATAGAAAAATTGTTGAAAATGTATGGTCTTGAAGACTGCAAGTCCGTGAGTACTCCATTATGTAATGTTAGTCTTACTACGGCAGATTCTTCTAGTAATGTGGAGTGCTCGTATCCCTTTCGGGAATTAGTTGGTTCCCTGATGTTCCTGGCAGTGAATACTCGCCCTGACATCTCATATGCTTGCAGCTATCTGAGTCAATTCAACTCTAAATATGATAAATGTCATTGGCAAGCAGCTAAACGGGTCCTACAGTACTTGAAAGGTACAATTGATTATTCTATAACTTACAGGAAAACCGGCAAGTATCTTTATGGATATACGGACGCGGATTGGGCTAATTGTACTGTCACTCGTAGATCCTATACAGGATTTTTTATAGAGTTGGCTGACGGTCCCGTATCTTGGGAATGTAAAAAGCAACCTACAGTGGCCTTGTCTTCGGCGGAGGCTGAGTATATGTCGATGACAGCGGCAACTAAGGATGCATGTTATTTGAGGCGTTTTCTGTGCGAGGTTACCGGTGAGTCACCATCACAATGCGTTATATTGAATAGTGATAGTCAATCTGCGATTAAGTTGGCTTCTAATCCAGTGTACCACTCTAGAACCAAGCACATAGATACACGCTACCATTTTATTCGTGAGAAAATTATGGATAACATTATACAGTTTATATATACCCCTACTGAAGAAAACTGGGCTGATATGTTAACAAAGCCATTAAGTCACGTTAAGTTTAAAAGATGTGTTTCTAACGTACTTCACGTAACTTAATTTTTATGTTTTGTTTTTTTTTTTGATAGCCTAGTTTTGTTATTTTTTTTTATTTTGTAATCTTCAATTTTGGGCTTTCGATTAAGAGGGGTGTGTTGAAATATAGTACTGGCCTGCTAGGCTATTAGCTGTACAATGTCATGAGTTGTCACATTTTAATATTATTGACACAATAAAATTATTTAAACAATCAACATCTCGTTTACTATTTTCACAGGGCATATTCAGATTGGATGGGGAGAAGTGCGCGTGCAGTTGTTGCCACGAAAAGAGCTACGCTGTTACAAGTGCCTCCAAGTAGGCCACGTACGCGCAAAATGTGATTCGCAAATCGACCGTAGCGATCTCTGCTATCGCTGCGGTTTGCCCGGCCACATAGCGGACAAATGCAATGCAAAGGCATGCTGTCCCATCTGCACGGCTGATGGAAGGCCTGCAGGCCATAAAATTGGAGCCAAAACCTGTGCCGCAAACAAAACTAAGCGGGCAGGTCATATGAAGGCTGGCATAGGGCATTCAAGCTCTACTCAGGCTAATACAAAGCCAAGAGCTGAGGAGGAACCCATGACCATCGGATAATAATGGCCATGCGATTCCTCCAGGTGAATCTCAACCACTGCGCCACTGCCCAGGATCTGTTCTTCCAAAGCATGGCGGAGTGGTTGATACAAATAGGAGTGGTCTCGGAGCCATACTTTGTCCCTTCAGGGGTAAACTGGGTGTCGGACCTGGATGGCGTGGCGGCGATAACTGTCAGCCAATCATCAGGACTGCTGCTGGAAGAGGTGATTAGAGGCAGGGGTTTCGTCTCAGCTCGTATCGGGGAAATAGTGATTTTTTCAGTATACTTTTCCCCAAATGAAACCCTTGCCAACTATGAAGTGTTCATGCAGGAGGTAGAAGCAGCAGTCCTGCAACGCTCTCCTCGTCAAGTCCTGGTCGCCGGAGATTTCAATGCCAAGTCTGTGGCTTGGGGATCTCCGGCCACTGATCGTTTTGGCGAGGTCGTGCTAGAGTGGGCTACAGCCACGGGTGTGGCCATTGTAAATAGGGGTTCGACACCCACATGCGTTCGGCATAACGGGAGTTCGATTGTCGATTTGACTTTCGCAACTCCCGGTCTCTGGGCCCTGATCAAGGGCTGGAGAGTCATCACAGACGTGGAGTCGTTTTCGGATCATCATTACATCCGTTACGACCTCTCCACGTCCTGTGCAGCCACCTTACCAGGCGGTCAGTCGACGAATGGGGGGCCCAGATGGGCCCTCAGCAGGTTGAACAAAGAAACTATGGTCGAGGCAGCTATTGTTCAGTCCTGGGTGGCACCGTCTGGTACAGCAATTGACATCCGTGCTGAGGTGGACTGGTTTCGTGAGGCTCTCACAGAGATTTGCGATGCATCTATGCCCCGAGTGGGGCCTATGGCTCCGAGACGCCAAGTGCACTGGTGGTCTGACGAAATTGCTCGCCTACGACAGGCGAGCATCGTGGCACGCCGCCGGTGCAAAAGACAGAGGAGGAGAAGACCCCGGGACGAGGCCGAGGAACTCCGCCGCGTGGAGGTATTTCGCGAGGCGAAAAAGGCCCTGAAAATTGCTATCATCAGGGCCAAAGAAGAGTCCAGAAAGGAACTTCGGGAGGCTCTTAATAGAGTGTAGTGGTAGTATACAACATGTATCTATATAATGTATTCTGTGTAACCATAACAATAAATAAACAGTTCTATACGAGCACTCAAGTGTTTCATTCGTCTCCACGACACACCTCCGTATATGGCGACCCTGCCAGAGAGGCGCTGCCGCGCCTTTTAACCAACCGAACATTACTTTAAAAATATGGGAAAATCACAATCGAAAAGTGAAGAGACAATTGTGGTACAAAATTCAATAGGAGGAAATAATGAATCCTATATTGAACAAATTAAATTTCATTTATCGGCTACGAATGTGCTCCTACTATTTATCGTTGTAGTGATTGGTCTGTTCCTGATACGATATATTTATAAATCATATAAGGAGTGTCACACCAGCTGGATCACGAGAGAAATCAACCGAAATGCTGTAAGGTCTTCGTCGAATTCATCATCGCGAATACCACAAGTTCAGCCAGAGCATGTATGAGAACTTAGATGTGCGCTTCCAGTCTACGCCTATCGGGAAATAGCGGACGGACGGTGTCAGTGACGTTAAATATTGCTAAATAAGTGATGGAGTGAGTTCATTTTATTATTTAATTTGATGATTAATTAGATGATTTACATTGAAATAATTATTAGTTTAGATTTTTTTTAACAATATGTGAGCATTTATTTTTACACTATATTTTATTGATAAATATTTAGAATATTTTATATCATTAAGGGTTACATATGGCTAGTACTTTACAAACATTATATTCGAAACTAAAGGATATAAAGACATATTTAATTAAAATTGGACCTTCAAGAAGGCAAGGAAAAATATTAACACTTAAGCTAGAAAATGCCAAAACTTTATATGAAGAGTATATTAGTAGTTTAGAAATTATTGACATAGATATTAAGTCGGGAAAAATATGTTCGGAAACTGTTCCCCACATAGAAAAATATAGTACAAATATTAATCAGTTATATTGTGAAATTCTAGATTTGTGTAGTTTAAAAGTGGAAGGAAAAATGGATACTTTCAATTTGAAAACCGCCCTTACCTTATTGCCTTGTATGACCAATGAAGATACAAATATTAAACAACTTATAGACAATATCGAATATTATTCATCAATTTTGTCTTCAAATGAGTGTAAACAAAATTTAATTAATTTTGTACTGAAAAGTAGATTATCTCAAGCTGCTAAATTAAAATTACAGTCTAGCTATACCACCGTACAGAGTTTAGTCGCAGATATGCGTTCCGAATTATTGCCAAAAAAGTCTGCAACTGCGATACAACAAAAAATATTAAAATTAAGACAGAATGAGTCATCTATAGGTGATTACGGGAAAGAGTTGAGTGAGTTATTCGTAGACCTGACGATAACGCAAGCCAGCGGAAACGAGGACTGTTACAAAATATTAAAACCGATTAATGAAAAATTCACAATTAAACAGTTTGCCGATGGTTTACGGAATCGTAAAATTAGTACCATAATTACTGCTAGGAATTACAGCCACCTGAAGGACGCCATCCAAGCCGCCCAAGATGAAGAAATAAATATGGTTCCTGGGGAAATTTTAGGTATGTATTCAAATAATACTAACACTTACTATCGCAGTCAAAGGGGACATAGAGGTAATTTTAGGGTATCTCGGTACAACCACGGTAACAGGTACTCATACAATAAGGTACAAGGACATTCCCATCCGCATCAACTACGTGGAAGATTTCTACCCAGAGGCAATAGTCAGCAGAGAGGACGACAGCCTATGCCGCCGCAAAGACGTACGTATTATAATAATAGTTCACGTTATCAAGGAAAACGGAATTCTCATAATTTACACGTTTTCACTGAAAATGAGAAACAGGATTCTTTAAATCATATCCAGGAAAATTCGTCAGACGAGTTTTTTCGTGACTAATAATCATAAAATTTTAACATGCGCTAGTGATTGCTATGTAAATATATTATCACATAGGAATAAAAACTATAGTTATCTTATTGACTCAGGAGCATCATTATCAGCTTTGAAATACAAGTACGCGTTGGAGCACAACATTCCAATCCATAAAGAGAGCATGATCATAAACGGAATCGGGGGAAAAGTACATGCTATAGGATATGTTTATTTAAAGTTACGTTTAGGCAACCGATACGTTAGTCATAAGTTTTATTTATTTAAGACTTTGCCTATTATAGCGAATGGAATTCTGGGACGTGACTTCATGAGTAGATTTAAAGCTAACTTAGATTTTGGTAACAGTATATTAACGCTATTTATGAATCGGAGTAGGATAACTTTTACGATTAATAGAAATAGTAGTTACAGTTTTGAAATACCAAAAAGATGCGAGTCGATACATTATATTCCTATTGACTTGAAGGAAGATTGCATTGTGTGTGCGGAAGAAATTCAGGAAGGTATTTTTTTAGCGGGTTCTGTAGTAAAACCTAGAAACGGTTTGATACCCATAAAAATAATGAATGTAACAGAAAATGATTTTATTTTATCGAAATTAAAACCAACAGTATGCAAGCTTAGCGATTACAATATATGTTCTTTTGATAGGTCTATTAACAGTGCCGATAGAGTTAAGAAATTATTTTCGGAATTGCAATTAAGTCATTTAAGCAAAGATGAACAAACAACTATAAAAAATATGTGCGCGAAGTATGCCGATATATTTTATCTTTCGGGAGATTCTTTGAATACCACTGATGTGTATACGCATAATATTATGTTAAAGCCTAACACGAGTCCTATTTTTACAAAACCATATAGATTACCTTTTACACAAAAGTCGGAAATAAAACGGCAGATAGGGAAAATGTTACAAGAAGGAATAATTGAGCCCAGCAAAAGTGATTGGTCGAGCCCTGTTTTGTTAGTTCCTAAAAAGACTAATTCAAACGGAGAAAAACAGTGGCGTTTAGTAGTAGATTACCGGAAATTAAATAATTGTATATTAGACGATAAATATCCTTTACCGGATATAACAGAGGTATTAGAATCTTTGTCTGGAAGTGTATATTTCACACATTTGGACTTACATCAAAGTTACTATAATGTTAAATTAGAGGAAAATTCTAGAAAATACACTGCTTTTTGCTCAGGACAATTTCAAATGACACGAATGCCGATGGGGCTAAAAACTAGTCCAAATTCATTCTCGAGAATGATGAATATAGCATTATCGGGTTTAAATCATGAAAAATGTCTGGTATATTTGGATGATCTTATTATATTTGGAAGGAATTTGGAAACTCATAATAAAAATTTGCAGGACGTGTTCGAGCGACTGAGAAAAGTAAACCTAAAACTTAATCCGAGTAAATGCGATTTCCTTAAAAAACAAATATTGTACTTAGGCCACGTGATATCTAGTGAAGGCATATTACCGGATCCAAATAAAATTAAAATAGTTAAAAACTACCCCCTACCATCTAATATTGACGAAGTAAAACGATTTGTAGCCTTCGCAAACTATTATAGAAAATTCGTTCCAGATTTTGCTTCTATTTCTAATCCATTAAATGCACTTTGTAGAAAAAATGTTCCATTTATCTGGAGTGAAAAATGTCAAAAAGCTTTTGAAAAATTAAAACAGTGTATCATTTCGCACCCAGTACTTGATTATCCTGATTTTACAGATAACAATAAATTTATATTACAGACCGATGCATCAAATGATGCTATAGGAGCTATTTTATCGAATAGCAACGGTCGGCCCGTAGCTTTTTCTAGTAGGGTATTGAATAAAGCCGAGAAAAATTACCCAATAATAGAGAAAGAACTTTTAGCTATTGTATGGGCTATAAAATATTTTAGGCCGTATTTATATGGTAAACTATTCACAGTGAAAACCGATCATAGGCCGTTAGTTTATCTTTTTAATATGAAAGACCCGTCAAGTAGGTTAACAAAATTTAGGATAGCCTTAGAAGAGTACGACTTTGAAGTAGAGTATGTGAGGGGTTCGGACAACGCTGCTGCAGACGCATTGTCTCGAATAAGAGTGACCTCGCATGAGTTGAAAGATAATCATGAGTGTGTTAATGTCTTAACGCGAGCTCAAGCGAAGAGGACAGACAGAAGCAAGGTTTCTTTGGGGGATATGGTAAGCACTAGTTCAAGGTCTGATCAGCCGAGAATTGTGAATACACATATAATGCCAAAGGAATCAGTTGAGCTACAATTCATCGATAAAAATACCTTAAATAAATTAAAAAATGAAAAGTTAATAACTAGCGAAAGTAAAACATTTTGTTACTTAAGATCTAGAAATATAATTTATATAAAATATGCAAACTCTGCATCACAAATCTCGCGAGCCGAATTTGTGAAAGAGTTAGACTTATTGTGTGCACAGCTAAGTATAAATGAAATATGCATATTAAAAACAAGTGAAAATGGAATATTTATAAAAAAACTTGTCGAAGAAATAAGTAAAAATAAGAATAGGTCCGGACCACGAATTTGCATTTTAAATAATGTAATTAGAATAGAAGAGAAAGATGACAGGCGAGTCATTTTGAATGATTTTCATCTCTTACCCAGCAGTGGCCATGCGGGAATGAGAAGAATGACCAACAATATTAGGAAATATTATTATTGGCCTGGTCTAGATAGAGACGTTAAAGAGTTCGTTAAGCGTTGTGAAAAGTGCCAACGCCAAAAACATAGTTTACCGGTCAAAGAACCAATGGTTATTACCACGACGGCGAATACAGCATTCGAAAAAATATATTTAGACTTAGTAGGTCCTTTGGGAACGGATAACAACAACTACTCGTATATTTTAACATTACAGTGCGAACTTACAAAGTATACAGAGGCATACCCATTAGTGACAAAACAATCTCAAGAAGTAGCAAAATGTTTTGTAAATAATTTTATTTTACGTTACGGGATACCACGACAAATAGCTTCCGACAAAGGTAAGGAATTCATTTCATCACTATTTCAAGAAGTGTGTCAAATACTAAAAATTCAACAATTGAGTTCCACTGCCTACCATCACCAATCTATAGGTGCGCTAGAGGTAACACATAAAAATTTAAAATCATTTCTCCGCATACAAACAGAGAACCACCCCGAGAGTTGGAGCCAATGGTTACCGTTCTGGTGTTTCGCATACAATACCACTGTCCACTCGGAAACACGTTTTACACCGTATGAACTAGTTTTTGGTAAGTTATGTTCTTTACCCAACAACTTGACTCATTCCGTAGACCCTTTGTATAACTTCGAGAGTTACCCATGTGAATTAAAGTACCGTATACAAACATCTCAGAAAATAGCGAGAGAAAATTTACTTTCCAGTAAAATAAAGAGGAAAATAGAATATGATAAATATGTTAATCCTATAAGTTACAATGTAGACGATTTAATTTTAATTAAAAATGAAGTAGGAACAAAAATGGACGCATTGTATACCGGTCCATATAAGGTAGTTAAGGATATATCGCCAAATGTAAAAATATTAAACAATGGAAAAATTGAAATTGTTCATAAAAATAGAACAAAACCTTATTATGTATAATAGTATAACAATGTATAATTTCTTCATTTTTTTTTTCAACAAGTATATTAATGTGTAATAGTTACTGATGTAACTAATATGTAACCAAACTTTTTTTTTTCTCATTTTTTTAGTGTGTAATCAATGTAATCCTTTCAATATAAGTTTTTTTTTAATTTTTTTAAGGGGGAAGGTGTAGTGGTAGTATACAACATGTATCTATATAATGTATTCTGTGTAACCATAACAATAAATAAACAGTTCTATACGAGCACTCAAGTGTTTCATTCGTCTCCACGACACACCTCCGTATAAGAGATCCGTGGGGGCGCCCCTATAGAGTGGCGATGCAAAGGCTCCGCCCCTGGGCTCCCCCACTCACGACGAGCCTCCAGCCCCACGTGGTGGAAAATGTCGTCTCGGCACTGTTCCCGGATAGGGGGGTGCATCAACCCCCTGTGATGATATGCGAACGGCAACGTCCGGTGGACGACCAGCTGGTTCCCGAGGTGACGGAGCCAGAGTTGGCGGTGGCCATCGAGCGCCTTAAAGCTAAGAAGACAGCCCCGGGTCTAGATGGAATCCCGGGGCAGGCGTGGGTTGTGGCGCTCAAGCCCTTCCTTGAAGTGAAGTTTCGGGGCCTGTTTTCTGCGTGCCTGGAGGAAGGCGTATTTCCGGAGCCGTGGAAGACGGGCAAACTCGTCTTGTTGAGAAAGGAGGGGCGCCCTGCCGACTCCATAGAGCCTTCGGCATTCCGGCCAATCGTCTTGCTTGATGAGGCGGGCAAGCTCTTGGAGCGGGTGGTTTCGGCCCGCATCGCCAATCACCTCGAGGAAATTGGTCCGAACCTCTCGGACCACCAGTACGGTTTCCGGCGTTGTCGTTCCACCGTTCATGCGGTTCTGCGGGTCCGCTCAATAGCGGACGAGGCGGTCTCCCAGGGCGAGGTGGTGTTGGCGGTCTCGATCGACATCAAAAACGCCTTTAACACCATGCCCTGGTCTTGCATTGAGGAGGCACTGAAGTACCATGACGTGCCTCCCTACATCAAGAGGATTCTCGGGTCGTACCTCTCGGACCGGTACATTACGTATCCGCATCGGGAGGGTTGGGGTCGCCGCGAAATGTCTTGCGGTGTTCCACAGGGCTCAGTCTTGGGCCCGCTTCTGTGGAACATCGGCTACGACTGGGTCTTACGCGGCGCCAACCTCTGGGGTGTCCAACTCACCTGCTATGCAGACGACACCCTAGTGACGGCTCGAGGCAAGACCTACAGAGAGGCCGCCATCCGCGGGACTGCGGGAGTGGCGCACGTGGTGCGCCGAATAAGGTCGTTGGGTCTGGAAGTGGCCCTGAATAAGTCCGAGGCCATGTGGTTTCATGGTCCTCGGAACGGTCCGCCGGTTGGGGAATCCGCCATCGTCGTGGGTGGCGAGAGGATTGCCATCGAGTCAAGTTTGAAATACCTTGGATTAGTACTCGACGGCCGTTGGACGTTCCGCGCTCACTTCGAGCGTTTGGGGCCCCGGTTGATGGTTGCGGCAGCTGCACTCTGCAGACTTCTGCCGAACCTTGGGGGCCCTAGGGACGCGTGCAGGCAGCTCTATATGGGAGTCGTACGGTCCATGGCTATGTACGGCTCCCCAGTGTGGGCTGACGCCCTGAAAGGGTCAAACGCGGCGCTTCTTCATGCGCCGCAACGACTCATGGCTGTCAGGGCGTCAAGGGGATACCGCACGGTATCCCGAGAGGCTGCCTGCCTAATGGCGGGTTCAAAGCCGTGGGAGTTAGACGCGCAAGTTCTCGCGTCGACCTTCCACTGGCGTGAAGAACGGCGGACACAGGGCCACTGGCCCACGGATCGGGAGACTGCGGCCTACAAACAGGAGGTCGAGTCAGCTGCCCTGGAGGCCTGGGCACTGCGGCTGGGTCAGCCGAGTGCGGGGCACAGGACGGTGGAGGCGATCCTCCCCGTCTTTACGCAGTGGTTGCAGCGAGAGCACGGATCTCTGAGCTTTCGGCTTTCACAGGTCCTTTCCGGGCATGGTTGCTTCGGGAAGTACCTGTGGCGGCTGGGCAAGGAGCAGGCTGCTCGTTGCCACCACTGCCTAAATTGCCCCGAGGAGACAGCACAGCACACCCTAGAAGTGTGCCCAGCGTGGGATGAAGAGAGGGCAGCACTCCGGGCGGTCATCGGCCCGGATCTCTCTCTGCCGGCCGTGGTCGCGGCTATGGTGGAGAGACCCGATGCGTGGGCGGCGGCGGCCTCCTTTTGCGAACGAGTCATGCTTGCAAAGGAGGCCGCCGAACGAGAGAGGGAGTTGGCGGACCCCACCAGAAGGGGCCGTCGTCGCCGCGGTGCCAGGAACCCTTGATGCACCGCGGCCTTTGGTAGGGTCTTCTTAGACCACGGAGCCCCCATATGGCGTGCGTCGCCGAAAGTGGGGCTCCACGGGCAGGAGGCGCGCAGAGTGGGGTTATCTGCGCGCTACTCAACCCTGCCCGAGAAGGGCGGACGCTCAGGTGGCCCTGAGCGTCCGCTGCTTGGAGATGGTAAAAGGGGGTACCAAAAACCCCCTCTTGAGGTACGCCATAAGGCGTGAGGTGCTGGGGGTCCGAGGAATATTGCCTACGGTTAAAGTCTTCAAGGACCCCCAAACTGTATGCACCAAGAAGGGCCACCGTGGGGTTTTAGTCAGTAGAAGTCTGACATATCCCCGTCGCACCCCCATGCGGCGGGGAATCCATGAGGATTTCCCCACGAAAAAAAAAAAAAAAAAAAAAAAAAAGGTTAGGTTAGGTTCCCCCACATCCCCCACACGGTGCAGCCTTGTCGTGGCGTGGGGGCTCAGTAGCCCCGGGCAATCCAGTCCGGGGTGAAGCCAATGGCATCGAGGTGGGTCCGCTTCTCTCCTCTGCTTCCAGAGGTAGCAGTAAGTGGACAAGAAGTCATTGCACTTCATGTGCTTGGCTTGACGAGTAGTCTTTCCCGCATCGGGTTAATTTAGTGGAGTGTAGCCCCGGCGTCTGTCTCACATTGAGCGGCCTGGTGGTTAGGGGGCGGCAGTTTCTTTACGTCACTGTCGGCCAACCCGTAAACTTACTTGTAAGAACGGGGGCTCAGGCCACTGAGGTCTGAGCCGCGAGGAAGAAAACCTCTATAAAAAATTACCCTAATCCCAAGGTCAGCGTGCCGAGGGGATGAATGGCTGGGAGGAACCCAGTGCCAAGCGCGGGGGGAGGGAATGCTCGATGGTAGGCCGAGGGTAAAATTGCCTACCAAAAAATTTATGATGAGTGAAAATATACAGTTTTTACCCCAGGAGAGTACCACCGGCCCCGTCGGTGGAGAATCCCTCCCTGTATCTTCGGATACAGGCAGCCCCTCGTATTCTGGGGGGGGCAACACCCATCTCTCGGGAGGTCGAATTGACCTCCAAAACGACAACTCTGGCTTGTTTATGGACTCCGATACTGAAGGGAACGTAAGTGATTCGTCTCTCGTTACGGCGGGAAGTTCCAATAGTTTATTGGAACTGCAGAGGAAACGACCTGCTACAAGCGGGTTGAGTACCTCCGATTCGGATGGAAGCGTTCGGACTGCTGCTTCTACCAGCAAGACGCCTTCGAAAAGAGGCCGCGGAAGACCACCCTCGACGGGTCAATATGTTGGGGTTGGTAAAGCTAGGGCTGAAGCTGCAGCTATGAGGAAGCAATTCCTAAGGGAAGAGCTTAAAAGCAGCGAGCAGGAAGACCTGTTAAAGAAAGTGGACAGGTATGTATCTAAGAGGGTAACTCTTAGATCATCGCCTACTCCTAGGGAGGTTAAATCTGCGGCGGATCTTGCCCAAATTGTGAAGGAAGGTGCAACAATTGTTCTTGAGGTTGCCAGGAGATCAGGCAACCTTAAAGGAACATTTGTGAGGGCATTAAAAGACGCAGCGGAGGATATCACCGAATACACCGAGCGGCTTCGAGAATGCTCATCCTCGTCGGAAGTGGTTTCTTTACAGGAGGAGATAACCCGCTTGAGAGACCAAAATACTAAGGCCCTTGAGGAAAAAGCGAACCTGGCAAACCAGCTCGACTGTCTGCGCCGGGAGCTCGCTGAACTCAAGGCTGAAGTGATGAGTGCTCGTTCTACTCCTGGTGTAGTTGCCCCGAACAGTGACGATCTGGCGCGCTCCATCATGATCCAGGTGGGATCGATGATTAACGCTAGGTTTGAGGGCCTTGAGGAACGACTTCTGCCAGCTCAACGTGTTCGTCCACCCCTTGCCGCAGATGCTGCAAAGAAAGTTCCGGCAAAACCTTCTGACGCAAGTGAGGAACCAGCACAGGCTAGTGGAAAGGCGAAAGGGAAAGGAAAGGGGAAAAAGTCGGCCAACAAACCGGCGCAATCCAAAGCTCCAGCCCCGTCCAAGCCGGAAACTGCCAGCACCAGAGTGCCTTCTTCATCAAGGCTTCCACAGGACCTGCCCTTGCCAGGCCCGTCTGTTCGGGAACCAGACACGTGGGCTACTGTTGTAAGGCGCAAGAAGAAGCCTTCACCGTCAACACCAGCTGCAGCTAAAATCGCGGATAAGAAGAAAGCTTCTTCTGTGATTAGGGTACCTCGATCTGCAGCTGTTAGTGTCACACTTAAAGAGGGGCCCGAAGCTCAAGGCTCTTCATACCCTTCAATAATGAGGCGAGCTAGACAGGCTATTGACCTAGCTGGAATCGGCATCAATAAGATTAGGACTCGCAAGACGATTACTGGAGCGAGATTAATCGAGGTGTCCGGTGCCGATGCTAAAATCAAAGCAGACGTACTGGCCTCCAAACTTCAAGAAGTCTTGCCTCCTGAAGCGAAGGTGGCTAGACCGATGATGATGAGGGATATGCGTCTGCTCGGCCTGGACGACTCAATATCTCCTGAAGAGGTGTCAGAGGCAGTTGCCAATGTAGGGGAATGTTCTGCTGCCGACGTTAAAATCGGAGAGATAAGAGAAGGCCCGAGAGGGAAGGGATCAGTTTGGGTTCGCTGCCCCGCTGAAACACTCAAAAAGGTGAGCAAGATCGGGGCAATTCAGATTGGCTGGAGTTTGGCCCGCGTCCAAATTTTGCCTCGCCATGACTTAAGGTGCTATAAGTGCCTAGAAATCGGGCATGTTCGTAGCACCTGCCTCTCAAGCACAGACCGCAGTGGGCTTTGTTTCCGCTGCGGAGAAGAGGGCCACCAAGCTAGGAACTGTGACAAAAAGCCCTACTGCCCCATCTGCGCTGCTGTCAATAAGCCAGCAGAGCACCGGATTGGGGCAAAGTCGTGCTCAAAGAAGGCCAATAAAAAGTCCAGTCCTGGGGCTGTATCAAAACAGCAGCCAACAAAGTCTTCTCGCTCGCTGACTACCAACAGTGAGCTAATGGAAGAAGGGGGGGAGCCCGTGGTCATTGATCAATAATGGCCACGCGGTTCCTCCAGGCGAACCTGAACCACTGTGCCTGCGCCCAGAATCTGTTTCTACAGAGCATGGCACAGTGGTCAATTAAAATTGGAATGGTTTCGGAGCCATACTTTGTTCCTGCGGGGGCAAACTGGGTGTCGGACCTAGACGGTGTAGCGGCTATCACTATCTCGGGGGCTGCTGGTTTGCAGTTTCGGGACGTGACTCGGGGTCACAGCTTTGTTTCGGCGTTGGTGGGAGAGGAGGTTCTGGTCTCCGTTTATTTCTCCCCCAACCGACCGCGCGCTGATCTCGAGGTCTTGCTTGGGGAATTGGAAGCAGTAGTCCTGCGAAGCCGCCCTCGCCGAGTGTTGATTGCCGGGGATTTTAATGCCAAGTCTTTAGCTTGGGGCTCCCCGGTCGATGATCCATTCGGCGACACCGTCGTTGAGTGGTTGACAGCTACAGGAATAGTTGTCGCCAACAGGGGTTCGGTACCCACCTGTGTGCGTCGCAACGGGAGTTCTCTTGTCGACCTGACACTAGCGACTCCCGACCTCTGCGCCCTTATCCAGGGCTGGAGAGTCATCACGGACGTGGAGGTGTTCTCGGATCACCGTTACATTCACTTCGACATCTCCGCGTCTCGCCAGGCCACCACGTCAAGTGGCCCGTCGGCCAACGAGGGACCAAGATGGGCCCTCAGCAGGCTGGACAAGGAGCTCATGACGGAAGCTGCCATTGTCCAGTCTTGGGTGGCCAGCCCAGATAGGGCCGCCAACCTGAACGACGAGGTGACCTGGTTTCGTGAGGCTCTCACAGAGATCTGCGACGCATCGATGCCCCGCGCGGGCCCGATGGCTCCGAGACGACGGGTGTACTGGTGGAATGACCACATTGCGCAGCTTCGCACGGCATGCGTGGCGGCAAGGCGCCAGTACGCCCGTCACAGAAGAAGAAGACGCCGGGACGAGGCCGAGGAAGGCCGTCTCTACGACGCCTATAAGGAGGCAAAGCAGGCCCTTAAACTGGAAATCTTAAGGGCCCAAATCGCCTCCAGGAAGGAACTGTTGGAGACTCTCAACGATGACCCATGGGGGCGGCCGTACAGGATGGCGCGGCAAAAGCTGCGTCCCTGGGCACCCCCATTGACCAGTAGTCTCCAGCCGGACGTCGTGGAGAACGTTGTCTCGGTCTTGTTCCCATCAAGGCCGGAACACCCGGCCCCGGAGATGGGCGGGTCTATAGCAGCTGCGGAGGTTGAAGAGGTGGTGCCGGAGGTCACCGAGCCAGAGTTGGCGGTGGCCGTCAAGCGCCTCCAGGCAAAGAAGACGGCCCCGGGCTTAGATGGAATCCCGGGGCAGGCCTGGGTTGTGGCGCTGAAGCCCTTCCTTGCTGATAGGTTGTGTAACCTGTTCTCCATGTGCCTGGAAAGAGGAGTGTTTCCTGAGCCTTGGAGAACAGGTAAATTGGTGTTGTTGCGCAAGGAGGGGCGCCCCGCCGACTCACTTGAGCCCTCGGCGTTCCGGCCCATCGTACTGCTCGACGAGGTGGGAAAACTTCTGGAGAGAGTCATCTCTTCCCGCGTCGTCGAGCATTTGGAGGAGTCTGGTCCGAATATATCGGACCAGCAATTCGGCTTCCGCAGCTGCCGCTCAACAATTGATGCGGTGCAACGCGTTCGAGGTATAGCGGACGAGGCGGTCTCTCGGGGCGAGGTGGTGCTGGCGTGTTCCTTGGACATTAGGAACGCCTTCAACACCTTGCCCTTCTCGTGTATCAGGGAGGCACTTGTATACCACGGAGTGCCTCCCTATTTGAGGGATGTTCTCGGGTCGTACCTCTCGAACCGGCAAATTACGTATCCGGGTCGGGAGGGTTGGTGCCGCCGTAGTATGTCTTGCGGTGTTCCGCAGGGGTCGGTCCTCGGACCGCTTCTGTGGAACATTGGCTACGATTGGGTGTTGCGCGGCGCCTTCATCCCGGGTGTTCAAGTGGTATGCTACGCTGATGACACCCTGGTAACGACCCGAGGAAAGACGTTCAGAGAGGCCGCCATCCGGGCTACGGCTGGCGTGGCCCAGGTGGTGCACCGCATTAAGTTGTTGGGCCTTGAAGTGGCCCTGAACAAATCCCAGGCCCTGTGGTTTCACGGGGCCCGGAATCGCCCGCCGGTAGACTCCGCCATTGTTGTGGGTGGGGTAAGGATTGCCGTCGAGACAACTCTGCAGTACCTCGGATTGATTCTCGACGGCCGTTGGACCTTCCGCGCCCACTTCGAGCGCCTGGGGCCGAGACTGATAGTGGCAGCAGCGGCGCTCTGTAAGCTGCTGCCAAACCTGGGGGGCCCCAGGTCTGGCTGCAGGCAGCTATATGCGGGGGTCGTGCGGTCGATGGCCATGTACGGCTCCCCGATATGGGCTGACACCCTGAATGGGCCGAACGCGGCGCTGCTTTATGCGCCGCAAAGGCTCATTGCGACCAGGGTGTCGAGAGGCTACCGCACAATCTCTCGCGAGGCTGCCTGCTTATTGGCGGGGTCAATGCCGTGGGACCTAGACGCGAGAGTCCTCGCGTCGACGTTCCACTGGCGGAAGGAACGGCGGGCTCAGGGCCACTGGCCCACGCAGACGGAGACGGCTGCCTACCGCTTGGAGGTAGAGGCAGTCGCCCTCGAGGCTTGGGCGCTTAGGCTGGGTGAGCCGAGCGCCGGGCACAGGACGGTGGAGGCGATTCTCCCCGTCTTCGAGCGGTGGTTGCAGCGGGAACACGGAGCTCTCAGCTTTCGGCTTACACAGGTGCTGACAGGGCATGGCTGCTTTGGAAGGTACCTGTGGAGGCTGGGCAGGGAGCAGTGTGCCCGATGTCACCACTGCTTGGCGTGCCCAGAGGACACGGCCGAGCACACACTTGAAGTGTGCCCGGCCTGGTCTCGAGAGAGGGCGATTCTCCAAGCGGAGATCGGCCCGGATTTGTCGTTGCGGGCCGTGGTGGCGGCCATGGTCGAAAGACCGTCTGCGTGGGCAGCAATGGCTTCCTTCTGCGAGACAGTCATGCTCGCGAAGGAGGCAGCGGAAAGTGATAGAGAGTTGGCGGACCCGAACCGCAGAAGGGTCCGCCGCCGCGGCGCACGTCATTAGCGCTGCGGTCCCGATGAGCCTTGCTAGTGTGGTGATGATGATAAGCCACCTAGCGGGGCACTGAGGCAGGGGGTACCCAGAGGAAGGGCTCTTGGGTGCCCATCCAATCCTGCCTTGAGGAGGCCGGAAGCTCAGGGTGGCCTTGAGCTTCCGTTGCAAAAGATGGCGAAAAAGGGGGCACATAAGGTCAGCCCCCGAGATGTTCGCCGAAAGGCGAAGTGCGTGGGGCACGCGGACGTCATGCCTCTGGCGATTCCCGTATGCCCTGCAACGAAGCACCTGAGATGGCCACCGTGGGGTTTTAGCCGGTAAGAGTCCGGCATATCCCCGCCGCACCCTTCAAGTGGCGGGGAATCCATGAGGATTTCCCCACGACAAAAAAAAAAAAAAAAAAGGTTCCCCCACATGGTACAGCCTTGTCGTGGCGTGGGGGCTCAGTAGCCTCGGGCAATCCAGCCCGGGGTGAAGCCAATGTACCGATTAGGCGTCGTTGTTGAGTTAGAACCTGGCGTTTGTACCACATTGGTCGGCCAGGTTCTGTCTTGCGTTCGGTCCCAGCTACCCACATTGGGCGGCTGGTGATGGAGGGGCGGCAGTGTCTTCATGATACTGCCGGCCAACCCGTAAGCCTACTTCGGTGGGAACGGGGGCTCAGGCCACTGAGGTCTGGGCTGCGAGGAAGAAAACCTCTATAAAAAATTACCCCAATCCCAAGGTCTGCGTGCCGAGGGGATGAGTGTCTGGAGGGGGTCCAGTGCCTAGCGCAGGGGTAGGGGGGGTTAAGCTCGATGGTAGGCCGAGGGTAAAACTGCCTACCAAAACATGAATGATGAGTGAAAATAGAAAGTTATTACCCCAGGAGGGTACCGTCGGCTCAGCCGGCGGAGAATCCCTCCCTACATCTTTTGATGTAGGCCGTCCCTTGTATTCTGGGGGGGACAACACCCATCTTCTTCAGGGAAATCGATTCCCAAAAGTGGTATTAACGGACATATGCAGTCGATTAACGGACACCGAAAATAGTGAAGATAATATGAGTGACCGCATGTCAGTAAAGACTGTCAGTAGCTCCAATAGCCTTTTCGAGGGCCTTAGGAAGCGGCCTGTTGAGAGTGCCTCTTCCGATTCTGAAGACGTTGCCAATGCCGCCAATATGAGTCGGAAAGCTCCGTCAAAAAGGGGTCGGGGTAGACCACCATCGACGGGCCAATACGTAGGCATTGGCAAAGCTAGAGAGGAGGCTGCAGCGGCAAAACGCGAGAGCTTCCTACTAAAAGAGTCGGAGGATTTAACAGAAAGAATGGCCAGGTACAACTTACTCCAAGAAAGAAAGAGAGCAGAAGCCTTGGAGAGACCTGTACCTGCCACCGAAAGGACTGCGAGTGATCTGCTTGCCTCAGTAGAGGAACAAATTGGGGTAATATTGGATGTAGCGCACAAATCCAAGGCGGTGAAAGGGACTCTTATTAGAGCTGTAAAAAATGCAGTTGCATCTATTAAAGAGTCTTCTGAGGCTTTAGGGGAGCGGTCTTCCACGGAAGAGACAAGGAAACTCCTAAATGAAAATGCTCGCTTAAAAACCGAGCTCACAAAAATGAAACAGAGCAACGAGAGCCTTCACTTAGAGCAGGTGGCTCTTAGAAAAGAGCTCGATACTCTTCGCATTGAAATCCGAAGCAGTAGTTCCAATTTTGAAATAGGGGAAAATCTTGCTCAATCGATCATGGTCCAGGTGGGGACCATGATGAATGCTCGATTAGAGGCTCTGGAGGGGCGTCTCCTACCGGAAAAAAGGTTAAGACCACCTCTGGCTGGAGATAAATATGCAAAAGCATCAAGTAGTCGGAGTTTAGAGGAAAATGCTGCTCCTTCAGCTAAACCCACAATAGAGAAGCCGGTAGCCAAAGGTAAAGGCAAGGGGAAAAAGAGTCAGGCTGCCCAACCTAGGCCGAACTCTTTGAATATCCCACAACCAAATGACATGGAGCCCGTACCTGGCCCTTCAACAATACACGGTACAGGTGAAACATGGGCGACAGTTGTAAGAAAAGGAAATAAAAACAAGGGAAAAAAAGCGGTGACTCCTGCTAAATCCCAAAAACCAAAGACGGCGAAAACTGCTGGCCAGAAACTGAAGCCACCACGATCTGCAGCAGTCGTAATAAGCATTAGCGAAGAGGCCCTAAAGGAAGGACTAACCTACAAAGGTGTGATAGGTGATGCCAAGACGCAAATAAACCTGTCAAGTTTAGAAATCGGGCCCCTGAGAATGCGATCCGCACTAACAGGAGCCCGAATGATCGAAATCTCTGGGGAACAAGCTTCTACCAAGGCAAATACCTTGGCTGAGAAGTTGAGAGAAGTACTTCCTCCAGGCTTGGTGAAAGTTTCAAGACCAACAAAAACGGAAGCCATTCGGCTTGTTGGTCTAGATGACTCTGTCACCATAGAGGAGGCAACCCTAGCTGTTGCAAGTGCCGGCGATTGTAAGCCCGAGGACTTGAAAGTTGGTAAAATTGTTAGTGGTGCTCGAGGCCTTTCCACTTCAGTTATCATATGCCCAGTGGGTACGGCTAAGAAGCTCCTCCAGATGGGTTCCATACAAGTTGGTTGGAGCTGGCCTCGTGTGCAGCATCTTCCCCAAAGAGAACTGCGATGTTTCAAATGCCTTGGAGCTGGCCACGTGCGGGCCCAATGCAAAGAAGAAGTGGACCGTGGCAATCTATGCTTCCGTTGTGGTTCACCTGACCACAAAGTAGTAAACTGCAACAACAAGCCATGTTGTCCAGTTTGTAAAGGGGAAAACAAACCAGCAGACCACATAGTTGGGGCGAAAAGTTGTTCTGCTACTAACAAAAGAAGGAAAGGTAAAAAACCTAATCCCGAAAAGAAGAAGGTGCCTATAGAAGTAGGCCGCTCAATGCCGACTATAAATGTGCAAAGAGCTCAGGAGGAACCAATGGTCGTCAATTAACAATGGCCCTAAAGTTCCTCCAAGCCAATCTCAACCACTGCGCCACTGCTCAGGATTTGTTCTTCCAAAGCACAGCGCAGTGGTTGATTCAAGTGGGGGTGGTCTCGGAGCCATACTTCGTTCCTACAGGGGCAAACTGGGTGTCGGACCTGAATGGCGTGGCGGCGATCACCGTCAGCCAGGCATCAGGGCTGCTGCTTGAAGAGGTAGTTAGGGGCAGGGGTTACGTTTCGGCGCGAGTTGGGGAGATTGTTATTATCTCAATTTACTTCTCCCCAAACAATTCTTTTTCCGAATACGAGGTATTCCTCCAGGAGTTGGAAGCAGCAGTCCTGCAACGTCGCCCACGCCAGGTGTTAGTCGCTGGGGACTTTAACGCCAAATCTGTGGCTTGGGGTTCTCCGGCGACGGACCGCTTTGGCTCGGCTGTCATAGAATGGGCGACGGCCACGGGGTTAACTGTGGCAAACAGAGGTTCGACACCCACATGCGTCCGGCACAACGGGAGTTCGATTGTCGATCTGACCTTCGCAACTCCCGGTCTCTGGGCCCTAATTAAGGGCTGGAGGGTCATCACGGACGCAGAAACATACTCGGACCATCGCTATATACGGTTCGAGGTCTCTGCGTCCCGTGCATCCACCTCAGCAGGCAATTCGGCGACGAATATGGGTCCAAGATGGGCCCTCAGCAGGCTGGACAAAGATTTGCTGGCTGAAGCAGCCATCGTCCAGTCCTGGTCTGCGCCGCCTGATTTGGCAAATAGCATCAGTCGTGGGGTGGACTGGTTTTGTGTGGCCCTCACAGAGATTTGTGATGCGTCGATGCCCCGAGCGGGAAAAATGGTTCCGAGACGCCAAGTTCATTGGTGGTCTGCTGAAATCGCTCAGCTCCGACGAGCAAGTTTAGCGGCGGGCCGCCGGTGCAACAGATACAGGAGACGGAGATTCCGGGACGAGGCCGAGGAGCTCCGCATTGTAAACGAGTATCGCGAGGCGAAGTGGGCCCTCAAATCTGCGATATTTGCGGCCAAACTCGCGTCGAAGGCGGAGATGCTGGAGACTCTGAATAACGACCCGTGGGGAAGGCCATATAGAGCGGCACGACAAAAACTCCGCCCCTGGGCACCCCCACTAACTACGAGTCTCCAGCCTCAGGTTGTTGAAAACGTGGTATCGGCCTTGTTCCCGGCAAGAGCAGAACACCAGCCCCCGTTGATGGCTCCGGTGCGGCATAGTCCGGCGGATGCAGTCGAAGTTGTTCCAGCGGTGACGGAAGCGGAGTTGGCGGTCGCAATAAAGCGGTTAAAGGCAAAAAAGACGGCCCCGGGACTAGATGGAATCCCGGGGCGAGCCTTGGTCGCTGCACTAGAGCCCTATCTTGAGGAGGAATTCCGGACCCTGCTTTCCATGTGCTTAACCCAAAGTGCGTTTCCTAAGCCTTGGAAGGTAGGAAAACTAGTCCTATCGCGCAAAGAGGGACGCCCCGCTGACTCCGTCGAACCATCGGCGTTTCGGCCGATCGTGCTGCTCGACGAGGCGGGCAAACTTTTTGAAAGAGTGATCTCTGCCCGAATCGCCGAGCACCTCGACGACATAGGTCCAAATCTGTCGGACCAACAGTACGGCTTCCGCCGGTGCCGCTCAACGGTGCATGCAGTTTTGCGCGTTCGCGCAATCGCGGATGAGGCGGTAAGCCAGGGCGAAGTTGTGCTGGCGGTGTCATTGGACATCGCTAACGCTTTCAACACCATGCCCTGGCCCTGTATACTAGAGGCACTCAAATATCATGCAGTGCCTCCGTACGTATTGAGGATCCTCGAGTCGTACCTCTCGGACCGTTCTATAACCTATCCGGTTCGGGAGGGTTGGAGTAGTCGCGCAATGTCTTGCGGTGTGCCACAGGGCTCTGTTCTAGGGCCGCTCCTGTGGAACATCGGCTATGACTGGGTCTTGCGCGGTGCCAACCTCTGGGGTGTCCAACTCACCTGCTATGCAGACGACACCCTAGTGACGGCTCGGGGAAAAACATTCAGGGAAGCCGCCATCCGCGCAACAGCGGGAGTGGCACACGTAGTGCGCCGTATAAGGCTTCTGGGCCTTGAAGTGGCCCTGAACAAATCCGAGGCCATGTGGTTCCATGGGCCTCGGAACCGTCCGCCAGAGGGAGAATCCGCCATCGTTGTGGGTGGCGTGAGGATTGCCGTCGAGTCCACTTTGAAATATCTGGGATTAGTGCTCGACGGCCGTTGGACGTTCCGCGCTCACTTCGAGCGCTTGGGGCCCCGACTTATGGTTGCGGCAGCTGCGCTTTGCAGACTCTTGCCGAACCTAGGGGGCCCTTGGGACGGGTGCAGGCAGCTCTACATGGGAGTCGTACGGTCCATGGCTATGTACGGCTCCCCAGTTTGGTCAGACGCCCTTAATGGTTCAAATGCGGCGCTTCTTAATGCGCCGCAACGTCTTATGGCCGTAAGGGCGTCAAGGGGATACCGAACGGTATCCCGGGAGGCTGCCTGCCTTTTGGCGGGTTCTTTGCCATGGGATTTGGATGCAAACGTTCTAGCATCCACTTTCCATTGGCGAGAAGAACGGCGGACTCAGGGCCACTGGCCCACGCAACGGGAAACTGCGGCTTACAAAACGGAGGTTGAAGCTGCTGCCCTGGAAGCTTGGGCGCTACGGCTGGGACAGCCGAGCGCGGGGCACAAGACGGTGGAGGCCATTCTCCCCGTCTTCACGCAGTGGTTGCAGCGAGAGCACGGATCTCTGAGCTTTCGGCTGACACAGGTCCTTTCCGGGCATGGTTGCTTCGGGAAATACCTGTGGCGGCTGGGCAAGGAGCAGGCTGCTCGTTGCCACCACTGTCTGAACTGCCCCGAAGATACGGCGCAACACACCGTTGAGGTGTGCCCAGCTTGGGACGACGAGAGGGCAGCACTCCGGGCGATCGTTGGCCCGGATCTCTCTCTACCAGCCTTAGTCACGGCCATGGTGGAGAGACCCGATGCGTGGGCGGCGGCGGCCTCCTTTTGCGAACACGTCATGCTTGCAAAGGAGGCCGCCGAAAGAGAGAGGGAGTTGGCGGACCCCACTGGAAGGGGCCGTCGTCGCCGCGGTGCCAGGAACCACTGACGCACCGCGGCCTCGGTTAGGGTCTTCTAAGACCACGGAGCCCCCATATGGCGTGCGTCGTCGAAAGCGGGGCTCCACGGGCAGGAGGCGTGCAGAGTGGGGCTATCTGTGCGCTACCAAACCCTGCCCAAGAAGGACGGGCGCTTAGGTGGTCCTGAGCGTCCGGGACTACAAATGAGGAAAAGGGGGTTCTGTCCCTCCCCTTAAGATGGAACGCTGACAAGCGTTAGGTGCGTGGAGTCAGCGGCGATGAATTGCTTAATGCCAGACGACCCGAAGGCTCCACAAACAGGCACCAAGAAGGACCACCGTGGGGTTTTAGTCAGTACGAGTCTGACATATCCCCGTCGCACCCCCATGCGGCGGGGAATCCATGAGGATTTCCCCACGTAAAAAAAAAAAAAAAAAAGGTTCCCCCACACGGTACAGCCTTGTCGTGGCGTGGGGGCTCAGTAGCCTCGGGCAATCCAGCCCGGGTTGAAGCCAATGTACCAAAAGTCCGCTTCTCTCCTCTGCTTCCAGAGCGAGCAGTAAGCGGACGGGAAGTCGTGGCACATTCAGATGTGCACGGCTGTTTAGCCCCAGCGTTTGTCCACATTGGGCGGCTGGGGCGGGTGTTAGAACCTGGCGTCTGTGTCGCATCGGTCGGCCAGGTTCTGTCTTGTCGTGGATTCGGTCCCAGCGACTGTCCATATTGGGCGGCTGGTGATGGAGGGGCGGCAGTGTCTTCATGATACTGCCGGCCAACCCGTAAGCCTACTTCGGTGGGAACGGGGGCTCAGGCCACTGAGGTCTGGGCTGCGAGGAAGAAAACCTCTATAAAAAATTACCCTAATCCTAAGGTCAGCGTGCCGAGAGGATGAATGTCTGGAGGGGGTCCAGTGCCAAGCGCAGGGGATGGGGGGGTTAAGCTCGATGGTAGGCCGAGGGTAAAGCCTACCAAAAACAACATGGATAAGGAATTTTTGAATAGTATTACCCAGGTGGGTCCCCGAAAGGGGGAATCCCACCCTTCCGCTTCTGCGGAAGGCGCCCCCGCGTATTCTGGGGGGGGCAAAAACTTCCACACCAACGACCACAGCTTACTCTTTATGGATTTTGAAAACTGCGAGACTGCTGTAGAGATATTGAGCGATAGCTCATATGTCTCTACAACCAATAGGGATGATACGGAAAATCAGAGGGAAAAAAGCTCCCAGCGTAAGCGGACTTACCGGGGCTCTGCTTCAGTTTCCTCGGATTCCAACACCGACACGGATAGGAGTTGTAGTAGGCCAGCGACTCCCAGTAGTAAGGCTTCTGCAAAAAGAGGGAGAGGTAGGCCCCCTACAACAGGCCAATACATAGGCATAGGGAAGGCTCGCCAGGAGGCAGCTGCTGCCAAACGGGCAAGTTTTCTGCGAAATAGTGAGGATGAAGATGGTGAGGCATTTTCCAAAAGAATGGAGAGGTACATCTCTGTACAAGCGAAGAAGAAGCAGCAAACTTTGGAGAAACCTATTCCTGCCTCTGAAAAGTGCGCTTCCGATTTGTTGCAGGGGGTACAAGATGGCATAGAAAAGATTTTGGAAGTGGCACATAAGTCCAAGTCTTTAAAAGGCACTTTAATAAAAGTCCTTAAAACTGCCACCTCCTCTATTAAAGAGTCTTCCGAGGCTCTACTTGAACGGACTGCTTCCGACGAGACGAAACGTCTCGAGCAAGAAAATGGCCGTTTGAAGGATGAACTCCTGAGAATGAAAGCCAATAACGAAGATCTCCGCAGCGAACAAGCTGCACTCAGGAAAGAACTGGAGGCTTTAAGAGTTGACGTGCAAAACACTCGGCCAAATTCTGATTTTGGCGACAACTTTGCACGGACTATCATGGTCCAAGTTGGAACAATGTTAAATGCAAGGTTGGAAGCGCTTGAAGAACGACTGCTTCCTGAAAGGCGTCTCAGACCCCCGCTGGCGGCAGACAGAGCGGCCTCAGCGGCTACATCGATAAACCCTGACAAGTCAGATAAGTCAGGCAGTACGAGAATGGCACCGATTGGTAAAGGTAAAGGGAAAGGCATGGGAAAGAATTCTGCCAAACCCTCTCATGGAACGAGTTCTTCACAGAATGAAGTTCTACTTCCCATAAACCCTCCCGCAGTTACACCTCTAACTGCTCCAGGGTCCAGTAGGGTTGTTGCGGAGGAGACGTGGGCTACAGTGGTCCGTCGAGGGGGAAATAGAAAAAACAAAAAGAAGACTCCTAAACCAGCCCCTGTTAAAGCACAGAAGCAGAGCAATGCTAAAATAGCGGCTAAGAAACTGAAGGTTCCGCGATCAGCAGCAGTCATTGTCAGACTTGAAGAGAGCGCTGCACAAAGTGGCGTCACATACGCCCAAATACTAGGAGAAGCCAGAGGGAAACTCGACTTGACTGGTCTGGGAATAGGGCCACTCAGAGTTAAAACAGCCATAACTGGAGCCAGAATGTACGAAATCTCTGGTGATAAATCGGCAGAAAAAGCGGACACTTTGGCTGCTAAACTGAGGGAGGTCCTAAACGCTGATTCAGCAAGGGTGTTAAGGCCCACAAAAATGGAAGATCTTCGACTTTCCGGTGTTGAAGATTTTATAACATCGGAGGAAATAGCAGTGGCTGTCTCTGAATTTGGCTCCTGCGCTAAAGAATGTGTGAAGGTAGGGCGAATTGTACAGGGAGCCCGCGGTGGTTCTTCAGTCCACATACAATGTCCGGTGGCTGCAGCCAAAAAGCTCCTTGAGACAGGGTGGCTTCAAATCGGTTGGGGAGAGGTGCGAGTGCATCTTCTACCAAAGAAAGAAATGCGCTGTTATAGGTGCATGGAAGCGGGGCATGTGCGCGCTAAGTGCCAATCATCGGTGGACCGTAGCAACCTCTGCTACCGCTGCGGTTCTCCCGATCATAAAGCTGGGGCTTGCATCAATCCGCCGTGTTGCCCTGTTTGCAAAGCGTGCAATAAACCTGCCGAGCACATCATTGGTGCAAAAAGCTGCTCAGCAAATAAGAAAAGTCGGCCAAATACCAAAACCACAGGAGGAAGACGACAAATCGTCGCCAAACCGAACCAACCAACCGGAAGTGGTGGTTTGGCAACAGAGGAGGAACCAATGATCATCAATTAATAATGGACATAAGGTTTCTCCAATCAAACCTCAACCACTGCGCCACTGCTCAAGATTTGTTTTTCCAGAGCATGGCGGAGTGGTTGATAGGAGTGGGGGTGGTCTCGGAGCCATACTTTGTCCCTGCAGGGGTAAATTGGGTGTCGGACCTGGATGGCGTGGCGGCAATAACCGTCAGCCAGTCATCAGGACTGCTGCTGGAAGAGGTGATTAGAGGCAGGGGTTTCGTCTCAGCTCGTGTCGGGGAAATAGTGATTTTTTCAATATACTTTTCCCCAAACGAAACCCTTGCCAACTATGAAGTGTTTATGCAGGCGATAGAAGCAGCAGTCCTGCAACGCTCTCCTCGTCAGGTCCTGGTCGCCGGAGACTTCAATGCCAAGTCTGTGGCTTGGGGATCTCCGGCCACTAATCGTTTTGGCGAGGTTGTGCTAGAGTGGGCGACGGCCACGGGTGTGGCCATTGTAAATAGAGGTTCGACACCCACATGCATTCGGCATAACGGGAGTTCGATTGTCGATCTGACCTTCGCAACTCCCGGTCTCTGGGCCCTTATCAAGGGCTGGAGAGTCATCACGGACGTGGAGTCGTTTTCGGATCACCGATACATCCGTTACGACCTCTCCACGTCCCGTGCAGCCACCTTACCAGGCGGTCAGTCGACAAATGGGGGACCCAGATGGGCCCTCAGCAGGCTGGACAAAGAAGTTATGGTCGAGGCAGCCATTGTCCAGTCCTGGTTGGTACCGTCTGGTACAGCAGCCGACATCCATGCTGAGGTGGACTGGTTTCGTGAGGCTCTCACAGAGATTTGCGATGCGTCTATGCCCCGAGTGGGACCTATGGCTCCGAGACGCCAAGTGCACTGGTGGTCTGCCGAAATTGCTAGCCTACGACAGGCGAGCATCGTGGCACGCCGCCGGTGCAAAAGACAGAGGAGGAGAAGACCCCGTGAGGAGGCCGAGGAACTCCGCCGCGTGGAGGTATTTCGCGAGGCGAAAAAGGCCCTGAAAATTGCTATTATCAGGGCCAAAGAAGAGTCAAGGAAAGAACTCCGGGAGGCTCTTAATAGGGATCCATGGGGGCGCCCTTACAGAGTGGCGATGCAAAGACTTCGCCCCTGGGCTCCCCCGCTCACGACGAGCCTCCAGCCCCACGTGGTGGAGAATGTCGTCTCGGCATTGTTCCCGGATAGGGGGGCGCATCAGCCCCCCGTGATGATATGTGAGCGGCAACGTCCGGTGGACGACCGGCTGGTTCCCGAGGTGACGGAGCCGGAGTTGGCGGTGGCTATCGAGCGCCTGAAGAAAAAGAAGACAGCCCCGGGTCTAGATGGAATCCCGGGGCAGGCGTGGGTCGTGGCGCTCAAGCCCTTCCTTGAAGTGAGGTTCAGGAGCCTGTTTTCTGCGTGCCTGGAAGAAGGAGTATTTCCGGAGCCGTGGAAAACGGGCAAACTCGTTTTGTTACGAAAGGAGGGGCGCCCCGCCGACTCCATTGAGCCTTCGGCATTTCGGCCAATCGTCTTGCTTGATGAGGCGGGCAAGCTCTTGGAGCGGGTGGTTTCGGCCCGCATCGTCAATCACCTCGAGGAAATTGGTCCGAACCTCTCGGACCACCAGTACGGTTTCCGGCGTTGTCGTTCCACCGTTCATGCGGTTCTGCGGGTCCGCTCTATAGCGGACGAGGCGGTCTCCCAGGGCGAGGTGGTGTTGGCGGTCTCGATCGACATTAAAAACGCCTTTAACACCATGCCCTGGTCTTGCATTGAGGAGGCACTGAAGTACCATGACGTGCCTCCCTACATCAGGAGGATTCTCGGGTCGTACCTCTCGGACCGGTACATTACGTATCCGCTTCGGGAGGGTTGGGGTCGCCGCGAAATGTCTTGCGGTGTTCCACAGGGCTCAGTCTTGGGCCCGCTTCTGTGGAACATCGGCTACGACTGGGTCTTACGCGGCGCCAACCTCTGGGGTGTCCAACTCACTTGCTATGCAGACGACACCCTAGTGACGGCCCGAGGCAAGACCTACAGAGAGGCCGCCATCCGCGGGACTGCGGGAGTGGCGCACGTGGTGCGCCGAATAAGGTCGTTGGGTCTGGAAGTGGCCCTGAATAAGTCCGAGGCCATGTGGTTCCATGGTCCTCGGAACGGTCCGCCGGTTGGGGAATCCGCCATCGTCGTGGGTGGCGAGAGGATTGCCGTCGAGTCAAGTTTGAAATACCTTGGATTAGTACTCGACGGCCGTTGGACGTTCCGCGCTCACTTCGAGCGTCTGGGGCCCCGGTTGATGGTTGCGGCAGCTGCACTCTGCAGACTCCTGCCGAACCTTGGGGGCCCTAGGGACGGGTGCAGGCAGCTCTATATGGGAGTCGTACGGTCCATGGCTATGTACGGCTCCCCAGTGTGGGCTGACGCCCTGAAAGGGTCAAACGCGGCGCTTCTTCATGCGCCGCAACGACTCATGGCTGTCAGGGCGTCAAGGGGATACCGCACGGTATCCCGAGAGGCTGCCTGCCTAATGGCGGGTTCCAAGCCGTGGGAGTTAGACGCGCAAGTTCTCGCGTCGACCTTCCACTGGCGTGAAGAACGGCGGACACAGGGCCACTGGCCCACGGATCGGGAGACTGCGGCCTACAAACGGGAGGTCGAGTCAGCTGCCCTGGAGGCCTGGGCACTGCGGCTGGGTCAGCCGAGTGCGGGGCACAGGACGGTGGAGGCGATCCTCCCCGTCTTTACGCAGTGGTTGCAGCGAGAGCACGGATCTCTGAGCTTTCGGCTTACACAGGTCCTTTCCGGGCATGGTTGCTTCGGGAAGTACCTGTGGCGGCTGGGCAAGGAGCAGGCTGCTCGTTGCCACCACTGCCTAAATTGCCCCGAGGAGACGGCACAGCACACCCTAAAAGTGTGCCCAGCGTGGGATGAAGAGAGGGCAGCACTCCGGGCGGTCATCGGCCCGGATCTCTCTCTGCCGGCCGTGGTCGCGGCTATGGTGGAGAGACCCGATGCGTGGGCGGCGGCGGCCTCCTTTTGCGAACGAGTCATGCTTGCAAAGGAGGCCGCCGAACGAGAGAGGGAGTTGGCGGACCCCACCAGAAGGGGCCGTCGTCGCCGCGGTGCCAGGAACCCTTGATGCACCGCGGCCTTTGGTAGGGTCTTCTTAGACCACGGAGCCCCCATATGGCGTGCGTCGCCGAAAGTGGGGCTCCACGGGCAGGAGGCGCGCAGAGTGGGGTTATCTGCGCGCTACTCAACCCTGCCCGAGAAGGGCGGACGCTCAGGTGGCCCTGAGCGTCCGCTGCTTGGTGATGGTAAAAAAGGGGGGTACCAAAACCCCCCTCTTGAGGTACGCCGCAAGGCGTAGGTGCTGGGGGTCCGAGGAATATTGCCTCTGGTTAAAGTCTTCAAGGACCCCCATGTATGCACCAAGAAGGGCCACCGTGGGGTTTTAGTCAGTAGAAGTTCTGACATATCCCCGTCGCACCCCCATGCGGCGGGGAATCCATGAGGATTTCCCCACGCAAAAAAAAAAAAAAAAAAAAAAAAAAAAAAAAAAAAAAAAAAAAAAAAAAAAAAAAAAGGTTAGGTCAGGTTCCCCCACACGGTACAGCCTTGTCGTGGCGTGGGGGCTCAGTAGCCTCGGGCAATCCAGTCCGGGGTGAAGCTAATGTACCGAGAGTCCGCTTCTCTCCTCTGCTTCCAGAGCGAGCAGTAAGCGGACGGGAAGTCGTGGCACATTCTGATGTGCACGGCTTAGCCCCAGCGTTTGTCCACATTGGGCGGCTGGGGCGGGTGTTAGAACCTGGCGTCTGTGTCGCATCGGTCGGCCAGGTTCTGTCTTTGTGGGGCGGCAGTGTCTTCATGATACTGCCGGCCAACCCGTAAGCCTACTTCGGTGGGAACGGGGGCTCAGGCCACTGAGGTCTGGGCTGCGAGGAAGAAAATCTCTATAAAAAATTACCCCAATCCCAAGGTCAGCGTGCCGAGGGGATGAATGTCTGGAGGGAGTCCAGTGCCTAGCGCAGGGGTAGGGGGTTAAGCTCGCTGGTAGGCCGAGGGTAAAGCCTACCAAAACTAAAATGGATAATAAGGCATGTTTGAATAGATTTACCCAGGTGGGTCCCCGAAAGGGGGAATCCCACCCTTCCGCTTCCGCGGAAGGCGCCCCCGCGTATTCTGGGGGGGACAAAACTGCCTCGCAGGCTCTTCTTCAAAGGGCTTGCGTAACAACGACCACAGCAAAACTAAGGACTTTGAAATGCATAATGATTCGGCGCGGGTTTATTTGGAAAGACTAGATCTCTCCAAAAAACTGCAATATGAGCGGCTTGGCCTACGACTTACAGATTCGGAGACGAGTGAGGGTCACATGAGTGATTCATCACTAATGTCGTTTAAGAGCGTAGCAGAGACTCCGAGAAAGCGCCCTGCTGAGAGCAGGTCTAGTGCCTCTGAGTCGGAAGACCAAATGTCTGGTAGTGGCGCAAATCAGAAGGCGCCATCCAAAAGAGGGCGTGGTAGACCTCCGAGCACAGGCCAATATGTTGGCATCGGAAGAGCTCGACAAGAAGCTGCCGCAGCTAAGAGGGAAGACTTCATGCTGAAACAATCAGATGACATTTTGCATCAAATGGAGCGGTACAACCTGCTTCAGGAGAAAAAGCGCGCGCAGGTAGCGGAGACTGCTATTCCTGCTTCGGAAAAGACGGCGGGTGATCTATTTAACCACGTTCAGGAACACTTGTCCGTTATCCTGAATGTGGCAAATAAATCGAAGTCACTAAAGGGTCCCTATGTCAAAGCTCTTAAAAACGCATACGCTTCTATCAAGGAGTCGTCGGAGGCATTGTCAGAACGTACTTCGACAATTGAAACGATGAAGCTCCAGACCGAGAATAGTCGTTTAAAGAAGGAACTCCAACTGATGAAAATCAGCTATGATGATCTTCATCAAGAGCACATAGCATTTAAAAAAGAGCTGGAAGGTCTACGGGCTGAAATCAGACAGAGTGGCTCTAACGTAGAAATTAATGAAACCCTAGCACAAACAATCATGGTCCAGGTGGGGACTATGGTTAATGCACGATTGGAGGCTCTAGAGGGGCGTCTGCTCCCAGAGAAACGTCTGAGGCCACCTTTAGCTGCCGATAAAGCTGCTAAAGCCAAATCAACGGAAGTCTCACCTCCATCACAACCCACACAGGGCAGCAACTTTAAGAATGGGGAAGAAGTGGCGAAGAAGAATAAAGGGAAGGGAAAAGGGAATAAGAGTGTTAAACCCTCATCCCTACAGCCTTTATCCAAACCGTTACCTCCGATGCCGGCTACTTCAAAATCTTCACCACAACCAGTGACTGGCCCTTCCTCGGCTCCTGTTGGGGAAACATGGGCAACAGTGGTACGCCGTGGCCAAAAGAAGAAGAACGCAAGTGCTGAAGCTAAAGCCCCACAAAAAGTGACGGCTAAGGTGGCTGCCAAAAAATTGAGGATTCCGCGTTCTGCCGCGGTGATTGTTACCTTGACGGAGGGTGCAGCCGGAAAAGGAATCACTCTGGGAAACCTTATGTCCGACGCCAAGGCAAAAATAAATTTGTCCGGTTTAGGTATTGGGCCCATGAGAATTCGTTCAGCCATAACCGGTGCTCGAAAGTTTGAAATTTCGGGGGAGCAGACCTCGGCAAAGGCAGACACGCTAGCTGCAAAATTACGAGAAGTTCTTCCTTTGGACTCAGCCAGGGTGTCTAGGCCAACTAAAACAGAAGTTGTTCGTCTAGTGGGTTTGGATGACTCTGTCTCAGTAGAGGAGATCAGTGCAGCCGTAGCTAATGCTTGTGGCTGTGAAGATGTTAATGTCGGGCATATATCTGAAGGGTATCGTGGGTTATGCTCGGCTCTCGTCAGGTGCCCTGTGGCTGGAACAAAAAAGCTACTACAGGCGGGGTCACTCCAGGTTGGCTGGGGCAGTGTTACAGTGCAACCTTTGCCACGGCGAGAACTGCGCTGTTATAAGTGCTTGGAGGCTGGCCACGTGCGCGCAAGCTGTAAGTCTGAGGTGGACCGCAGCAGTCTCTGTTACCGTTGTGGTTTGCCCGACCACAAAGCGAATGCTTGTTCAAGCAAACCGAGCTGTCCTATCTGCCGGGCAGCAAGTAAGCCGAGTGAGCACACGATCGGGGCTAAATCCTGTTCTGCTAATCATAAAAAAAGAACAGGTAAAGGACCAGTTAGTGCCAGAGTTCTGACCTCAGCAGCACAAGCTGGTAAAAGTAGCCGTCCAGAAAAAGGACCAGAGGAGGAACCCATGGTCATTAATTAATAATGGCTATGCGTTTCCTCCAGGCGAACCTCAACCACTGTGCCACGGCTCAGGATTTGTTTTTTCAAAGCACAGCACAGTGGTTGATTCAAGTGGGGGTGGTCTCGGAGCCATGCTTTGTCCCATCAGGGGTGAATTGGGTGTCGGACCTGAACGGCGTGGCGGCAATTACTGTCAGTCAGTCATCGGGGCTGCTGCTGGAGGAAGTAATACGGGGTAGAGGTTTCGTTTCGGCGCGAATTGGGGAGATAGTAATAATTTCAATTTACTTCTCCCCTAACGACTCGTTAGCCGAATACGAGACATTTCTTCAGGAGTTGGAAGCAGCAGTCCTGCAACGTCGCCCGCGCCAAGTGTTGGTCGCTGGAGACTTCAATGCCAAATCTGTGGCTTGGGGTTCTCCGGCGACAGAAGCCTTCGGTGAGGCGGTAATGGAGTGGGCAACGGCCACGGGAGTGACCGTGGCCAACAGAGGTTCGACACCTACATGCGTTCGGCATAACGGGAGTTCGATTGTTGACTTGACTTTCGCAACTCCCGGTCTCTGGGCCCTGATCAAGGGCTGGAGGGTTATCACGGACGTGGAGTCGTACTCGGACCATCGGTACATCCGATTCGAGATCTCCGCGTCCCAGCCAGCCACCTTACCGGGTGGCCCGCCGGCAAATGGGGGACCTAGGTGGGCCCTCTCCAGGCTGGACAAGGATATGATGGAGGAAGCATCCATCGTCCAGTCCTGGATGTCACCGCCGCCTGGTGCGGCCGTTGACATCAATGCCGAGGTGAGCTGGTTTATTGATGCCCTCACAGAGATATGCGACGCATCGATGCCCCGCGTGGGACCAATGGCTCCGAGACGCCAAGTGCACTGGTGGAGCGCCGAAATCGCTCAATTGCGATTAGCGAGTATGACGGCGCGCCGCCGGTGCAAAAGAAATCGCAGGAGGAGGATCCGGGACGAGGCAGATCAGCTTCGCCGCGTGGAGATTTTCCGCGAGGCAAAGAAGGCCCTGAAGATAGCGATAATCAGGGCCAAAGAAGCCTCGCGAAGGGATCTACTGGAGGCTCTAGATAACGATCCATGGGGGCGCGCCTACAGAAAGGCAAGGCAAAGGCTTCGACCATGGGCGCCCCCACTTACGACGAGTCTCCAGATCCACGTGGTGGAAAACGTCGTTTCGGCCTTGTTCCCGGACAGGGGGGCGCATCAGCCCCCCGTAATGGCTCTTGAGCGGCAGCGTTTGGCGGACGAACATCTCGTCCCCGAAGTGACCGAACCGGAGTTGGCGGTGGCCATAGAGCGCCTGAAGAAAAAGAAGACAGCCCCGGGACTGGATGGAATCCCGGGGCAGGCGTGGGTAGTGGCGCTCAAACCCTTCCTGGAGGAGAGGTTTCGGGGCCTGTTTTCTACGTGCCTGGAACAAGGTGTTTTTCCAGAGCCGTGGAAGACGGGTAAACTCGTGCTTCTGCGAAAGGACGGGCGCCCCGCTGACTCCATTGAACCCTCAGCTCTCCGGCCGATAGTCCTGCTCGACGAGGCGGGCAAACTTTTGGAAAGGGTGATCTCTGCCCGAATCGTCGAGCACCTAGAGGGAGCTGGTCCGAACCTCTCGGATCAGCAGTTCGGTTTCAGGCGCTGTCGCTCGACAGTTCATGCAGTTCTGCGGGTCCGCTCAATAGCGGACGAGGCGGTCTCCCAGGGCGAGGTGGTGTTGGCGGTCTCTCTCGACATTAAAAACGCCTTCAACACCATGCCCTGGTCCTGTATAGCGGAGGCACTGAAATATCACGAAGTGCCTCCGTACTTGAGGAGGATTCTCGGGTCGTACCTCTCGGATCGGTTTATCACGTATCCGCTTCGGGAGGGTTGGGGTCGCCGCGAGATGTCTTGCGGTGTTCCACAGGGCTCAGTCTTGGGCCCACTTCTGTGGAACATCGGCTACGATTGGGTTTTACGCGGCGCCAACCTCTGGGGTGTCCAACTTACCTGCTATGCAGACGACACCCTAGTGACGGCCCGAGGGAAGACATACAGAGAGGCCGCCATCCGCGGGACTGCGGGTGTGGCGCACGTGGTGCGCCGTATTAGGTCGTTGGGCCTAGAAGTGGCCCTGAACAAATCCGAGGCCTTGTGGTTCCATGGGCCTCGGAATCGCCCGCCGGTAGGGGAATCCGCCATCGTTGTGGGTGGCGAGAGGATTGCCGTCGAGTCCACGTTAAAATACTTGGGACTAACACTCGACGGCCGTTGGACGTTCCGCGCTCACTTCGAGCGTTTGGGGCCCCGGTTGATGGTTGCGGCAGCTGCACTCAGCAGACTCCTGCCGAACCTTGGGGGCCCTGGGAGCGCGTGCAGGCAGCTCTACATGGGGGTCGTACGGTCCATGGCCATGTACGGCTCCCCAGTCTGGGCTGACGCCCTGAAGGGGTCAAATGCGGCGCTTCTACATGCGCCGCAACGGCTCATGGCTGTCAGGGCGTCAAGGGGATACCGCACGGTATCCCGAGAGGCTGCCTGCCTACTGGCGGGTTCAAAGCCGTGGGAGTTGGACGCACAAGTTCTTGCGTCAACTTTCCACTGGCGAGAAGAACGGCGGACGCAGGGCCACTGGCCCACGGATCGGGAAACAGCGGCCTACAAACAACAGGTAGAGGCCGCTGCCCTCGAGGCATGGGCGCTTCGGCTAGGTCAGCCAAGCGCGGGGCATAAGACGGCGGAGGCCATTCTCCCCGTCTTCACGCAGTGGTTGCAGCGGGAGCACGGATCTCTAAGCTTCCGGCTGACACAGGTCCTTTCCGGGCATGGTTGCTTTGGGAAATACCTGTGGCGGCTGGGCAAGGAGGAGGCTGCTCGTTGCCACCACTGCCTGAACTGCCCCGAAGATACGGCGCAGCACACCTTAGAGGTGTGCCCAGCGTGGGACGTGCCGAGGGCGGAACTCCGGGCGGTCATCGGCCCGGATCTCTCTCTGCCAGCCGTAGTCGCGGCTATGGTGGAGAGACCCGATGCGTGGGCGGCGGCGGCCTCCTTTTGCGAACAAGTCATCAATGCAAAGGAGGCTGCCGAACGAGAGAGGGAGGTGGCGGACCCTGTTAGAAGGGGCCGTCGTCGCCGTGGCGCCAGGAACCACTGACGCCGCGGCCATTGGTAGGGTCTTCTAAGACCACGGAGCCCCCATATGGCGTGCGACGCTGAAAGTGGGGCTCCACGGCAGGAGGCGCGCAAAGGGGGGCTATTTGCGCGCTAGCCACCCTGCCAAGAAGGACGGACGCTCAAGTGGTTCTGAGCGTTCGTTACTATGTGTGGGTAATAGGGGGGTTCTGTTCCCTCCTTTGTAGGAATGCCGTGAGGCAAAGGTGTGAGGGGTCCGTGGTAAATTACCTTCGGAAACAGAGGCCAGGGACCCCGACCATTGTGCACCGAGAAGGACCACCGTGGGGTTTTAGTCAGTAGGAGTCTGACATATCCCCGTCGCTCCCCCCAGCGGCGGGGAATCCATGAGGATTTCCCCACGTAAAAAAAAAAAAAAAAAAAAAAGGTTAGGTCAGGTTCCCCCACATGGTACAGCCTTGTCGTGGCGTGGGGGCTCAGTAGCCTCGGGCAATCCAGCCCGGGGTGAAGCCAATGTACCGAGTAGGCGTCGTTGTTAAGTTAGAACCTGGCGTTTGTGTCGTATCGGTCGGCCAGGTTCTGTCTTGCGTTCGGTCCCAGCGACTGTCCACATTGGGCGGCTGGTGATGGAGGGGCGGTAGTGTCTTCATGATACTGCCGGCCAACCCGTAAGCCCACTTCGGTGGGAACGGGGGCTCAGGCCACTGAGGTTCGGGCTGCGAGGAAGAAAACCTCTATAAAAAATTACCCTAATCCCAAGGTCAGCGTGCCGAGGGGATGAGTGTCTGGAGGGGGTCCAGTGCCTAGCGCAGGGGTAGGGGGGGTTAAGCTCGATGGTAGGCCGAGGGTAAAATTGCCTACCAAAATATGAATGATGAGTGAAAATAGAAAGTTATTACCCCAGGAGGGTACCGTCGGCTCAGTCGGCGGAGAATCCCTCCCTACATCTTTTGATGTAGGCCGTCCCTTGTATTCTGGGGGGGACAACACCCATCTTATGCCAAACAATGACTTATGCGAACGATTATCGGACTCCGATCTTACTGATGGAAATATGAGTGTGAGCTCACATACGACTGTGGAAAGTGAACACAGGCTGTGGGACCTACACAGAAAACGGCGTGCTGGCAGTGGCTTAAGTGCCTCAGATTCAGACGGCAGTGCAGTTTCCTCGAATTCCAAAGCAACTGCGAAAAGAGGGCGTGGTAGGCCACCAACAACAGGCCAGTACATTGGCGTTGGCAGAGCTCGTGAAGAACTCGCAAAGGCGAAAAGAGACAGTTTCTTACTGAAAAACTCAGAAGAGCTGTCTCAGAAAATGGAACGGTATGACCCTGTCCAAGAGAAGAAGAGACTGCATAGGCCACAAATTGCAGAAGCATCGATACCAGCCTCTGAAAAGACGGCAGCTGAAATTGTAGCTTCGGTTCAGGAGGGAATAGCGAAAATCATGGATGTTGCTCATAAATCAAAGGCGTTGAAGGGTACATTCATCAAAAAGCTTAAAGATGCAACGTCTTTGATCAAAGAATCAACAGAAGCTCTTTTAGAACGGTCATCTAGTGAAGAAATAAGGAGGCTTCAAGATGATAATGCTCGCTTGAAAAACGAGCTTAAAATCGTGAAGTCCTCAAACGAAGGTCTCCAGTCGGAGCAGGCAGCACTTCGGAAAGAGCTAGAAGCCTTTAGAGAAGAAATTCGGGGATGTAATTTAAATTCAGAGGCGACTGACAGCCTAGCCCAAAAAATCATGGTCCAAGTAGGGACCATGGTGAATGCTCGGTTGGAAGCTCTGGAGGGCCGATTGCTTCCCGAGAAACGGCTACGACCGCCTCTAGCGGCGGACAAGAGAGCCACACCACGCACCGACCC
This sequence comes from Bedellia somnulentella, assembly GCA_963576735.1. NCBI lineage: Eukaryota > Metazoa > Arthropoda > Insecta > Lepidoptera > Bedelliidae > Bedellia > Bedellia somnulentella. The sequence goes on along the minus strand of CAUYWD010000410.1, from coordinate 33,483 downwards.
TATACAGTCTACAAAGCCTTCCACGACTGAAAAAAGGCTGCAGGGTAAGGGAAAGGGTAAAGGTAAGGGGGAAAGCACTGTACGACCTGCTAGTTTACCCTTACCTGCTGAAAAACCGGTGTCAAGACCAGCTGTTGTGGTGCGAGAATCGATGTCGCAACAACCGAGCACATCTTCAGCAACCATGGAGGAGTCGTGGGCTACAGTTGCCCGACGCAAAACTAAAAAAGGGCGGAAAAACACGCCTGCAGCCCCAGCTACTGGTAAACAAATGGCAAAAAAAGCTGCAAAACCAAAGGTGCGCAAACTCCGAACGCCTCGATCTGCGGCAGTGGTCGTAAGACTCGATGCGGAGGCGGAAAAGAACGGAGCTAACTATGGCGATATCCTATCCCAGGCCAGGAAGCAAATTGACATGAGTGGTCTGGGAATCGGGCCTTTGCGGATACGAACCGCTATCACCGGGGCCCGAAAATATGAGATATCGGGAGAACAATCTTCCGAAAAAGCCGATGCCTTCGCAAATAGGCTAAGAGAAGTCCTTCCACCTGACCTGGTAACTGTGTTCAGACCAATGAAGCTTGAAGACCTCCGTCTATTTGGTCTGGACGACTCAGTTTCTAGCAGCGAGGTGGCCGAAGCCGTAGCTAGCGCCGGCGGCTGTTCAAAGGCTGATGTAAAGGTTGGGCGGATAACCGAAGGACAACGTGGGCTATTAACAGTCCACGTCAGGTGTCCGCTGGTTGCGGCAAAGAATATGCTCCAGGTGGGGCATATTCAGATTGGATGGGGAGAAGTGCGCGTGCAGTTGTTGCCACGAAAAGAGCTACGCTGTTACAAGTGCCTCCAAGTAGGCCACGTACGCGCAAAATGTGATTCGCAAATCGACCGTAGCGATCTCTGCTATCGCTGCGGTTTGCCCGGCCACATAGCGGATACATGCAATGCAAAGGCATGCTGTCCCATCTGCACGGCTGATGGAAGGCCTGCAGGCCACAAAATTGGAGCCAAAACCTGTGCCGCAAACAAAACTAAGCGGGCAGGTCATAAGAAGGCTGGCATAGGGCATTCAAGCTCTACTCAGGCTAATACAAAGCCAAGAGCTGAGGAGGAACCCATGACCATCGGATAATAATGGCCATGCGATTCCTCCAGGTGAATCTCAACCACTGCGCCACTGCCCAGGATCTGTTCTTCCAAAGCATGGCGGAGTGGTTGATACAAATAGGAGTGGTCTCGGAGCCATACTTTGTTCCTTCAGGGGTAAACTGGGTGTCGGACCTGGATGGCGTGGCGGCGATAACTGTCAGCCAATCATCAGGACTGCTGCTGGAAGAGGTGATTAGAGGCAGGGGTTTCGTCTCAGCTCGTGTCGGGGAAATAGTGATTTTTTCAGTATACTTTTCCCCAAATGAAACCCTTGCCAACTATGAAGTGTTCATGCAGGAGGTAGAAGCAGCAGTCCTGCAACGCTCTCCTCGTCAAGTCCTGGTCGCCGGAGATTTCAATGCCAAGTCTGTGGCTTGGGGATCTCCGGCCACTGATCGTTTTGGCGAGGTCGTGCTAGAGTGGGCTACAGCCACGGGTGTGGCCATTGTAAATAGGGGTTCGACACCCACATGCGTTCGGCATAACGGGAGTTCGATTGTCGATCTGACTTTCGCAACTCCCGGTCTCTGGGCCCTGATCAAGGGCTGGAGAGTCATCACAGACGTGGAGTCGTTTTCGGATCATCATTACATCCGTTACGACCTCTCCACGTCCCGTGCAGCCACCTTACCAGGCGGTCAGTCGACGAATGGGGGGCCCAGATGGGCCCTCAGCAGGCTGAACAAAGAAACTATGGTCGAGGCAGCTATTGTTCAGTCCTGGGTGGCACCGTCTGGTACAGCAATTGACATCCGTGCTGAGGTGGACTGGTTTCGTGAGGCTCTCACAGAGATTTGCGATGCGTCTATGCCCCGAGTGGGGCCTATGGCTCCGAGACGCCAAGTGCACTGGTGGTCTGCCGAAATTGCTCGCCTACGACAAGCGAGCATCGTGGCACGCCGCCGGTGCAAAAGACAGAGGAGGAGAAGACCCCGGAACGAGGCCGAGGAACTCCGCCGCGTGGAGGTATTTCGCGAGGCGAAAAAGGCCCTGAAAATTGCTATCATCAGGGCCAAAGAAGAGTCCAGAAAGGAACTTCGGGAGGCTCTTAATAGAGATCCGTGGGGGCGCCCCTATAGAGTGGCGATGCAAAGGCTCCGCCCCTGGGCTCCCCCACTCACGACGAGCCTCCAGCCCCACGTGGTGGAAAATGTCGTCTCGGCACTGTTCCCGGATAGGGGGGTGCATCAACCCCCCGTGATGATATGCGAACGGCAACGTCCGGTGGACGACCAGCTGGTTCCCGAGGTGACGGAGCCAGAGTTGGCGGTGGCCATCGAGCGCCTTAAAGCTAAGAAGACAGCCCCGGGTCTAGATGGAATCCCGGGGCAGGCGTGGGTTGTGGCGCTCAAGCCCTTCCTTGAAGTGAAGTTTCGGGGCCTGTTTTCTGCGTGCCTGGAGGAAGGCGTATTTCCGGAGCCGTGGAAGACGGGCAAACTCGTCTTGTTGAGAAAGGAGGGGCGCCCCGCCGACTCCATAGAGCCTTCGGCATTCCGGCCAATCGTCTTGCTTGATGAGGCGGGCAAGCTCTTGGAGCGGGTGGTTTCGGCCCGCATCGTCAATCACCTCGAAGAAATTGGTCCGAACCTCTCGGACCACCAGTACGGTTTCCGGCGTTGTCGTTCCACCGTTCATGCGGTTCTGCGGGTCCGCTCAATAGCGGACGAGGCGGTCTCCCAGGGCGAGGTGGTGTTGGCGGTCTCGATCGACATTAAAAACGCCTTTAACACCATGCCCTGGTTTTGCATTGAGGAGGCACTGAAGTACCATGACGTGCCTCCCTACATCAGGAGGATTCTCGGGTCGTACCTCTCGGACCGGTACATTACGTATCCGCTTCGGGAGGGTTGGGGTCGCCGCGAAATGTCTTGCGGTGTTCCACAGGGCTCAGTCTTGGGCCCGCTTCTGTGGAACATCGGCTACGATTGGGTCTTACGCGGCGCCAACCTCTGGGGTGTCCAACTCACCTGCTATGCAGACGACACCCTAGTGACGGCTCGAGGCAAGACCTACAGAGAGGCCGCCATCCGCGGGACTGCGGGAGTGGCGCACGTGGTGCGCCGAATAAGGTCGTTGGGTCTGGAAGTGGCCCTGAATAAGTCCGAGGCCATGTGGTTCCATGGTCCTCGGAACGGTCCGCCGGTTGGGGAATCCGCCATCGTCGTGGGTGGCGAGAGGATTGCCGTCGAGTCAAGTTTGAAATACCTTGGATTAGTACTCGACGGCCGTTGGACGTTCCGCGCTCACTTCGAGCGTTTGGGGCCCCGGTTGATGGTTGCGGCAGCTGCACTCTGCAGACTCCTGCCGAACCTTGGGGGCCCTAGGGACGGGTGCAGGCAGCTCTATATGGGAGTCGTACGGTCCATGGCTATGTACGGCTCCCCAGTGTGGGCTGACGCCCTGAAAGGGTCAAACGCGGCGCTTCTTCACGCGCCGCAACGACTCATGGCTGTCAGGGCGTCAAGGGGATACCGCACGGTATCCCGAGAGGCTGCCTGCCTAATGGCGGGTTCAAAGCCGTGGGAGTTAGACGCGCAAGTTCTCGCGTCGACCTTCCACTGGCGTGAAGAACGGCGGACACAGGGCCACTGGCCCACGGATCGGGAGACTGCGGCCTACAAACGGGAGGTCGAGTCAGCTGCCCTAGAGGCCTGGGCACTGCGGCTGGGTCAGCCGAGTGCGGGGCACAGGACGGTGGAGGCGATCCTCCCCGTCTTTACGCAGTGGTTGCAGCGAGAGCATGGATCTCTGAGCTTTCGGCTGACACAGGTCCTTTCCGGGCATGGTTGCTTCGGGAAATACCTGTGGCGGCTGGGCAAGGAGCAGGCTGCTCGTTGCCACCACTGTCTAAATTGCCCCGAGGAGACGGCACAACACACATTAGAAGTGTGCCCAGCGTGGGATGAAGAGAGGGCAGCACTCCGGGCGGTCATCGGCCCGGATCTCTCTCTGCCGGCCGTGGTCGCGGCTATGGTGGAGAGACCCGATGCGTGGGCGGCGGCGGCCTCCTTTTGCGAACGAGTCATGCTTGCAAAGGAGGCCGCCGAACGAGAGAGGGAGTTGGCGGACCCCACCAGAAGGGGCCGTCGTCGCCGCGGTGCCAGGAACCCTTGATGCACCGCGGCCTTTGGTAGGGTCTTCTTAGACCACGGAGCCCCCATATGGCGTGCGTCGCCGAAAGTGGGGCTCCACGGGCAGGAGGCGCGCAGAGTGGGGTTATCTGCGCGCTACTCAACCCTGCCCGAGAAGGGCGGACGCTCAGGTGGCCCTGAGCGTCCGCTGCTTGGTGATGGTAAAAAGGGGGGTACCAAAAACCCCCTATTGAGGTACGCCACAAGGCGTTAGGTGCTGGGGGTCCGAGGAATATTGCCTCTGGTTAAAGTCTTCAAGGACCCCCAAACTGTATGCACCAAGAAGGGCCACCGTGGGGTTTTAGTCAGTAGAAGTCTGACATATCCTCGTCGCACCCCCATGCGGCGGGGAATCCATGAGGATTTCCCCACGAAAAAAAAAAAAAAAAAAAAAAAAAAAAAAAAAAAAAAAAAAAAAAAAGGTTAGGTCAGGTTAGGTCAGGTTAGGTCAGGTTAGGTCAGGTTCCCCCACATCCCCCACACGGTACAGCCTTGTCGTGGCGTGGGGGCTCAGTAGCCTCGGGCAATCCAGCCCGGGGTGAAGCCAATGTACCGAGTAGGCGTCGTTGATGCGTTAGAACCTGGCGTTTGTGTCGTATCGGTCGGCCAGGTTCTGTCTTGCGTTCGGTCCCAGCTACCCACATTGGGCGGCTGGTGATGGAGGGGCGGCAGTGTCTTCATGATACTGCCGGCCAACCCGTAAGCCTACTTCGGTGGGAACGGGGGCTCAGGCCACTGAGGTCTGGGCTGCGAGGAAGAAAACCTCTATAAAAAATTACCCCAATCCCAAGGTCGGCGTGCCGAGGGGATGAGTGTCTGGAGGGGATCCAGTGCCTAGCGCAGGGGATGGGGGGGTTTCGCTCGATGGTAGGCCGAGGGTAAAGCCTACCAAAACCATTATGAATAAGGCATTTTTGAAGAATATTACCCAGGTGGGTCCCCGAAAGGGGGAATCCCACCCTTCTGCATCTGCGGAAGGCGCCCCCACGTATTCTGGGGGGGGCAAAAAACGCCAAAACAACGACCCATGCGACATTAATAAGGACCTTGAATTAAGCGACACAGCTGCGGAATCTATGAGTGATAGCTCGTATAATTCTGCGGTGAACCGAGTTGACAACATCAGTTTGACAGCATGTTCTGTAAACTTGCTGCGCGAGGACTTTGGCTTACGATTATCGGAAACCGATGTCAGTGAGAGTCACATGAGTGACTGTTCACTCAAGACCGTTGGGAGCTCCAACGCATTGGAGTCAAAGAGGAAACGTCCCGCTCACAACGGGTCTACCTCTTCTGAGTCGGAAAGTCACACCGACAGAAGTGGTGTGAGGCAGAAAGCACCCTCTAAACGTGGACGAGGAAGACCTCCTACGACAGGTGAATACATTGGCGTAGGAAGGGCAAGGGCAGAAGCTACAGCAGCTCGACAAGAGTTTATGCGAACAGAGCTGCAAAAGTCCGAGCAGGAAGACTTAAAGAAAAGAGTGGCCCGATATGCTGCCCGGCGCGAAACCTTGCAGACCTCCGTATGCCAAGATTGGAAAAAGTCTGCCACTGAGCTGGCCAAAATGGTAGAAGAGAGGGCTTCTATAATAATAGGCGTTGCCAAGAAGTCTGGGAACCTCAAAGGTGACTATGTCCGGGCTCTGAAAAACACTGCACAGGACATAATAGAATATTCTGAACTTCTTAAGGAGTGTTCATCGTCGAGTGAAGTGAAGAAGTTACAGGATGATCTGAACCGACTCAGAGAGGAAAACCAGCGAATCAGAGCTGATAAAGACGATCTGGCCTGCCAGCTGGATAATCTTCGCCGAGATATGGCAGAAATGAGGGCGGAACTATCCAATGTCCGAACCAATCCCACCCAAGAAGTTCCGTTGGGTGATGATCTGGCTCGCTCTATTATGGTACAAGTAGGGACGATGGTAAATGCCAGACTGGAGGCACTAGAGGGACGCCTCCTTCCAGAAAAACGCCTCAGACCTCCGTTAGCTGTGGATAGGACACAAACTCCTGCATTACCTAAGGTAAACGCGGTGACGAAAAACACCGAAAAAGGGAAGGGGAAAGGAAAAAAGACTGCCGAAACAACTCAAGTCTTATCTCTTGAGAGGCAAGTAACTCCTGATCGCCCTCTTCAAAGGTCCACAAAATCACAGCCGGCTCCTGGCCCGTCAAAAGCCATAGTGGAAGAGTCGTGGGCAACGGTGACCAGACGTGGAAAGAAAAAGCCTCAGAAGCCACAAAAGGAACCTTCTGCAAAGCCGCCGTCACAAACAAAGGCAAAGTCAGCTGCCAAAAAGCTACGGGTACCACGTACCGCGGCGGTTATTATGAGGCTAGAAGACAATGCCATACAAAGTGGCATCACGTATGCCACAGTGATGAAAGATGCCAGGCATAAAATTGATATGCACGGGATGGGAATAGGACCATTGCGAATAAGGGCAGCGATCACAGGCGCTAAAAAGCTGGAGATAACTGGGGAACGATCCTCAGAGAAAGCCGATGCTCTTGTCGCAAAACTAAGAGAAATCCTGCCTAACGAGTCAGTCACTATCTATAGGCCTATTAAATTAGAAGATATGCGCCTCGTAGGATTGGATGAATCCATCTCAGCAGAAGAAGTTGCCAGTGCAGTTTCTGTAGCTGGTGGCTGCAGTGCAGCAGATGTCAAAGTTGGCCAAATAATGGAGGATAATCGCGGGACTTTCTCAGTCCATGTCAAATGCCCTATTACAGCGGCTAAAACACTTGGTCAGACAGGACGGCTCCAGGTTGGTTGGGGTGAAGTCCGAGTACAGCTACTCCCAAAAAGAGAACTCCGCTGTTTCAAATGCCTGGAGCCGGGCCACGTCCGCGCAAAATGCACGTCAGAGGTCGACCGTAGTAATATTTGCTACCGGTGTGGGTCACCAGACCACAAAGTCAGGGAGTGTAACGCTAAACCGTGCTGCTCTATATGCACGGCGGCAAAAAAGCCAGCTGATCACTCGATTGGTGCAAAATCCTGCTCCGCTAGTAACAACAAGTGGAAAGGGAACAAAAGAGCGGGAATCGGGTATAACAACTCGGCAAAGTCAATTCGCGTGCCAACCCCTGGCGGCGACCAAAGAACTGAGGTGGAACCCATGCTCATCAGTTAGTAATGGCGATGAAAATTTTGCAGGCAAATCTCAACCACTGTGCCACTGCCCAAGATCTGTTCTTTCAGAGCGTGGCAGAGTGGTTGATTCAGGTGGGGTTGGTCTCGGAGCCATACTATGTCCCCAGAGGGTATAATTGGGTGTCGGACCTAAACGGCGTGGCGGCAATCACCGTGAGCCAGTCGTCAGGGCTGCTGCTAGAAGATGTGACAAGAGGTCAGGGATTTGTTGCGGCCCGAATTGGAGAAATAGTGTTCATTTCTATATACTTTTCTCCAAACGCGCCATTCTCTGACTTTGAGATATTCCTACAGGAGCTGGAAGCAGCAGTCCTGCAACGTCGACCTCGTCAGGTGCTAATCGCTGGAGATTTCAACGCCAAATCTGTGGCTTGGGGTTCTCCGGCGACAGAAACTTTTGGCGGGGCTGTTGTGGAGTGGGCTACGGCATCTGGTTTGTCAGTTGCCAATAGAGGTGCGACACCTACATGTGTGCGTCATAACGGGAGTTCAATCGTCGATCTGACTTTCGCAACTCCCGGTCTTTGGGCCCTTATAAAGGGCTGGAGGGTCATCACAGACGTAGAGACCTACTCGGACCACCGTTACATACGGTTCGACATCTCTGCGTCCCGTGCAGCCACCTCATCGGGCGGCTCGTCGGTGAACGGGGGTCCAAGATGGGCCCTTAGCAGGCTGGATAAAGAACTGATGGCCGAAGCAGCCATTGTCCAGTCCTGGTCAGCGCCGCCCGAAATGGCCAACGACATCTGTGCCGAGGTGGACTGGTTTCGTGGGGCCCTCACAGAGATTTGTGACGCGTCCATGCCCCGAGCGGGACCAATGGCTCCGAGACGCCAAATGCACTGGTGGTCTGCCGAAATTGCGCAGCTACGTCGAGCTAGTTTGGAGGCAGGCCGCCGGTGCAAAAGATATAGGAGGAGAACACACCGGAATGAAGCTGAAGAACTCCGCACCGTCAACTTATACCGCGAGGCGAAGAAGGCCTTAAAGATAGCTATCCTCGAGGCCAAAATCGCCTCCAAGGCGGAAATGCAGGAGACTCTCAATAGTGATCCATGGGGAAGGCCTTATAGAATAGCCAGAAATAAGCTCCGTTCCTGGGCTCCCCCAATAACTACGAGTCTCCAGCCTTACCAAGTGGAAAATGTAGTCTCGGTTTTATTCCCGACAAGAGGGGAATTCCAACCCCCTAGGATGGTTCCGGATTGGCAGCCTGCAACGACCCAGGCTCAGACGGTACGAGAGGTAACCGAACCGGAGTTGGCAGTGGCTATAGAGCGCCTCAGAGCGAAGAAAACGGCGCCGGGATTAGACGGCATCCCGGGACAGGCATGGGTTATTGCTCTGAAGCCCTTCCTAGAAGAGAGGCTACGAGGCTTGTTTACCAAATGCCTAGAACAAGGTATCTTCCCAGACCCTTGGAAGACTGGTAAACTAGTCCTTCTACGTAAGGAAGGGCGCCCTGCTGACTCCGTTGAACCTTCGGCATTTCGGCCAATAGTATTGCTCGACGAGGCGGGCAAGCTCTTGGAGCGGGTCATCTCCGCCCGCATCGTTGAGCATCTAGAAGAAATTGGTCCGAACATCTCGGACCAACAGTTTGGGTTTCGTCGTTGTAGATCAACTGTCCACGCGGTCATGCGTGTCAAAGACATATCGGATAAAGCGGTCGCCCAGGGTGAAGTAGTATTGGCAGTTTCTTTAGATATCGCCAATGCGTTCAATACTCTGCCCTGGCCCTGTATAAATGAGGCACTCAAATACCATGATGTGCCTCCTTACATTCGGAGAGTCCTCGAGTCGTATCTCTCGAACCGATACATCACGTATCCAGTTCGGGAGGGTTGGAGCCGCCGCGAGATGTCGTGCGGTGTACCACAGGGGTCTGTCTTAGGTCCGCTCCTGTGGAGCATCGGGTACGACTGGGTACTGCGTGGAGCCAACCTCTGGGGTGTCGAACTTACTTGTTACGCTGATGACACCCTAGTGACGGCTCGGGGGAAAACTTTCAGGGAGGCTGCCATAAGCGCAACAGCAGGAGTGGCGCAAGTAGTACGCCGTATAAGGCTTTTAGGCCTTGAAGTGGCCCTAAACAAGTCCGAGGCCATGTGGTTTCATGGGCCTCGGAATCGTCCGCCGGTGGGAGAATCCGCCATCGTCGTGGGTGGCGTGAGGATTGCCGTCGAGACCACTTTGAAATATCTTGGATTAGTGCTCGACGGCCGTTGGACGTTCCGCGCTCACTTCGAGCGTTTGGGGCCCCGGTTGATGGTTGCGGCAGCTGCGCTTTGCAGACTCCTGCCGAACCTTGGGGGCCCTAGGGACGCGTGCAGGCACCTCTACATGGGGGTCGTAAGGTCAATGGCCATGTACGGCTCCCCAGTTTGGGCTGACGCCCTGAATGGGTCAAATGTGGCACTACTTAATGCGCCACAGCGACTTATGGCCATTAGGGCGTCAAGGGGATACCGAACGGTATCCCGAGAGGTTGCCTGCCTAATGGCGGGTTCTGTGCCATGGGATTTGGATGCCAAGATCCTCGCGTCCACTTTCCATTGGCGAGAAGAGCGGCGGACGCAGGGCCACTGGCCTACGCCAAGGGAGACTGCGGCCTACAAGCAGGAGGTCGAGGCAGCTGCTCTAGACGCGTGGGCACTGCGACTGGGACAGCCGAGCGCGGGGCATAAGACGGTGGAGGCCATTCTCCCCGTCTTCACGCAGTGGTTGCAGCGAGAGCACGGATCTCTGAGTTTCCGGCTGACTCAGGTCCTTTCCGGGCATGGATGCTTTGGGAAGTACCTGTGGCGGCTGGGCAAAGAGCAGGCTGCTCGTTGCCACCACTGCCTGAACTGCCCTGAGGATACGGCGCAACACACGCTGGAGGAGTGCCCAGCTTGGGCTGGAGAGAGGGAAGCACTCCGGGCAGTCATAGGCCCGGATCTATCTTTGTCGGCCGTAGTCACGGCGATGGTAGGGAGTCCCGAATCGTGGGCAGCGGTGGCCTCTTTTTGCGAACAGGCAATGCTAGCAAAAGAGGCCGCCGAAAGGGAGAGAGAAAAGGCGGATCCTGCCAGAAGTAGGGGCCGCCGCCGCGGTGTGAGAAACTAGTCACATTGCGGCATCGAAATGGTCTTCTAAGACCACGGAGCCCTGTGAGCGTTCATCGCCGGAGACGGGGCTCCAAAGGCAGGGGGCGTTGCAAGTGAGGGCTTTCAACGTCAACCAACCCTGCCAGAGGAGAGCGGGCACTTAGTGGTCCTGAGTGTCCGCTTCAACATTGTTTTGAGGGGTGCTAAATCCGCCACCCGAGAGGAAATGCCAACAGGCATAAGGTGCGTGGAGTCCGCGGTGATGAATTGCCTAAGGCTAGAAAGCTCGAAGACTCCACAACCAGGCACCAGGAAGGACCACCGTGGGGTTTTAGTCAGTAGAAGTCTGACATATCCCCGTCGCACCCTCATGCGGCGGGGAATCCATGAGGATTTCCCCACGTAAAAAAAAAAAAAAAAAAAAAAAGGTTCCCCCACATGGTACAGCCTTGTCGTGGCGTGGGGGCTCAGTAGCCTCGGGCAATCCAGCCCGGGGTGAAGCCAATGTACCGAGTAGGCGTCGTTGTTAAGTTAGAACCTGGCGTTTGTGTCGTATCGGTCGGCCAGGTTCTGTCTTGCGTTCGGTCCCAGCGACTGTCCACATTGGGCGGCTGGTGATGGAGGGGCGGCAGTGTCTTCATGATACTGCCGGCCAACCCGTAAGCCCACTTCGGTGGGAACGGGGGCTCAGGCCACTGAGGTTTGGGCTGCGAGGAAGAAAACCTCTATAAAAAATTACCCTAATCCCAAGGTCAGCGTGCCGAGGGGATGAGTGTCTGGAGGGGGTCCAGTGCCTAGCGCAGGGGTAGGGGGGGTTAAGCTCGATGGTAGGCCGAGGGTAAAATTGCCTACCAAAACATGAATGATGAGTGAAAATAGAAAGTTATTACCCCAGGAGGGTACCGTCGGCTCAGTCGGCGGAGAATCCCTCCCTGCATCTTTTGATGTAGGACGTCCCTTGTATTCTGGGGGGGACAACACCCATCTTATGCCAAACAACAACGACTTATGCGAACGATTATCGGACTCCGATCTTACTGACGGAAATATGAGTGTGAGCTCATATTCGACTGTGGATGGTGAACACAGGCTGTGGGACCTACACAGAAAACGGCGTGCTGGCAGTGGCTTAAGTGCCTCAGATTCAGACGACAGTGCAGTTTCCTCGAATTCCAAAACAACTGCGAAAAGAGGGCGTGGTAGGCCACCAACAACAGGCCAGTACATTGGCGTCGGCAGAGCTCGGGAAGAACTCGCAAAGGCGAAAAGAGACAGTTTCTTACTGAAAAACTCAGAAGAGCTGTCTCAGAGAATGGAACGGAATAACCCTGTCCAAGAGAAGAAGAGACTGCAAAGGCCACAAATTACAGAGGCACCAATACCAGCTTCTGAAAAGACCGCAGCTGACATACTTGCTTCTGTGCAAGAAGGAATAGCTCAAATTATGGATGTTGCCCACAATTCTAAGTCGTTGAAGGGCACCTTCATTAAAAAGCTCAAAGACGCAACGTCAACGATTAAAGAGTCCACAGAAGCTCTGTTAGAACGGTCTTCGACTGATGAAACGAGGAGGCTACAAGATGACAATGTTCGACTAAAAAATGAGTTGAAAGTCTTGAAATCATCAAACGAAGGTCTCCGGTCGGAGCAGGAAGCACTCCGAAAGGAACTAGAAGCCTTTAGGGTAGAAATTCGGGGATGCAACCTAAATTCTGAGGCTACTGACAGCCTAGCTCAAAAAATCATGGTCCAAGTAGGGACCATGGTCAACGCTCGGCTGGAAGCTCTGGAGGGCCGATTGCTTCCCGAAAAACGCTTACGGCCACCTCTAGCGGCGGACAAGAGAGCCCAGCTGCTTACCGACCCTGCACAGTCTACAAAGTCTTCAACGACCGAAAAAAGGCTGCAGGGTAAGGGAAAGGGTAAAGGTAAGGGGGAAAGCACTGTACGACCTGCTAGTTTACCCTTACCTGCTCAAAAACCGGTGTCAAGACCAGCTGTTGTGGTGCGAGAATCGATGTCGCAACAACCGAGCACATCTTCAGCAACCACAGAGGAGTCGTGGGCTACAGTTGCCCGACGCAAAACTAAAAAAGGGCAGAAAAACACGCCCGCAGCCCCAGCTACTGGTAAACAAATGGCAAAAAAAGCTGCAAAACCAAAGGTGCGGAAACTCCGAACGCCTCGATCTGCGGCAGTGGTCGTAAGACTCGATGCGGAGGCGGAAAAGAACGGAGCTAACTATGGCGATATCCTATCCCAGGCCAGGAAGCAAATCGACATGAGTGGTCTGGGAATCGGGCCTTTGCGGATACGAACCGCTATCACCGGGGCCCGAAAATACGAGATATCGGGAGAACAATCTTCCGAAAAAGCCGATGCCTTCGCAAATAGGCTAAGAGAAGTCCTTCCACCTGACCTGGTAACTGTGTTCAGACCAATGAAGCTTGAAGACCTCCGTCTATTTGGTCTGGACGACTCAGTTTCTAGCAGCGAGGTGGCCGAAGCCGTAGCTAGCGCCGGCGGCTGTTCAAAGGCTGATGTAAAGGTTGGGCGGATAACCGAAGGACAACGTGGGCTATCAACAGTCCACGTCAGGTGTCCGCTGGTTGCGGCAAAGAATATGCTCCAGGTGGGGCATATTCAGATTGGATGGGGAGAAGTGCGCGTGCAGTTGTTGCCACGAAAAGAGCTACGCTGTTACAAGTGCCTCCAAGTAGGCCACGTACGCGCAAAATGTGATTCGAAAATCGACCGTAGCGATCTCTGCTATCGCTGCGGTTTGCCCGGCCACATAGCGGACAAATGCAATGCAAAGGCATGCTGTCCCATCTGCACGGCTGATGGAAGGCCTGCAGGCCACAAAATTGGAGCCAAAACCTGTGCCGCAAACAAAACTAAGCGGGCAGGTCATAAGAAGGCTGGCATAGGGCATTCAAGCTCTACTCAGGCTAATACAAAGCCAAGAGCTGAGGAGGAACCCATGACCATCGGATAATAATGGCCATGCGATTCCTCCAGGTGAATCTCAACCACTGCGCCACTGCCCAGGATCTGTTCTTCCAAAGCATGGCGGAGTGGTTGATACAAATAGGAGTGGTCTCGGAGCCATACTTTGTCCCTTCAGGGGTAAACTGGGTGTCGGACCTGGATGGCGTGGCGGCGATAACTGTCAGCCAATCATCAGGACTGCTGCTGGAAGAGGTGATTAGAGGCAGGGGTTTCGTCTCAGCTCGTGTCGGGGAAATAGTGATTTTTTCAGTATACTTTTCCCCAAATGAAACCCTTGCCAACTATGAAGTGTTCATGCAGGAGGTAGAAGCAGCAGTCCTGCAACGCTCTCCTCGTCAGGTCCTGGTCGCCGGAGATTTCAATGCCAAGTCTGTGGCTTGGGGATCTCCGGCCACTGATCGTTTTGGCGAGGTCGTGCTAGAGTGGGCTACAGCCACGGGTGTGGCCATTGTAAATAGGGGTTCGACACCCACATGCGTTCGGCATAACGGGAGTTCGATTGTCGATCTGACTTTCGCAACTCCCGGTCTCTGGGCCCTGATCAAGGGCTGGAGAGTCATCACAGACGTGGAGTCGTTTTCGGATCATCATTACATCCGTTACGACCTCTCCACGTCCTGTGCAGCCACCTTACCAGGCGGTCAGTCGACGAATGGGGGGCCCAGATGGGCCCTCAGCAGGTTGAACAAAGAAACTATGGTCGAGGCAGCTATTGTTCAGTCCTGGGTGGCACCGTCTGGTACAGCAATTGACATCCGTGCTGAGGTGGACTGGTTTCGTGAGGCTCTCACAGAGATTTGCGATGCATCTATGCCCCGAGTGGGGCCTATGGCTCCGAGACGCCAAGTGCACTGGTGGTCTGCCGAAATTGCTCGCCTACGACAGGCGAGCATCGTGGCACGCCGCCGGTGCAAAAGACAGAGGAGGAGAAGACCCCGGGACGAGGCCGAGGAACTCCGCCGCGTGGAGGTATTTCGCGAGGCGAAAAAGGCCCTGAAAATTGCTATCATCAGGGCCAAAGAAGAGTCCAGAAAGGAACTTCGGGAGGCTCTTAATAGAGATCCGTGGGGGCGCCCCTATAGAGTGGCGATGCAAAGGCTCCGCCCCTGGGCTCCCCCACTCACGACGAGCCTCCAGCCCCACGTGGTGGAAAATGTCGTCTCGGCACTGTTCCCGGATAGGGGGGTGCATCAACCCCCTGTGATGATATGCGAACGGCAACGTCCGGTGGACGACCAGCTGGTTCCCGAGGTGACGGAGCCAGAGTTGGCGGTGGCCATCGAGCGCCTTAAAGCTAAGAAGACAGCCCCGGGTCTAGATGGAATCCCGGGGCAGGCGTGGGTTGTGGCGCTCAACCCCTTCCTTGAAGTGAAGTTTCGGGGCCTGTTTTCTGCGTGCCTGGAGGAAGGCGTATTTCCGGAGCCGTGGAAGACGGGCAAACTCGTCTTGTTGAGAAAGGAGGGGCGCCCCGCCGACTCCATAGAGCCTTCGGCATTCCGGCCAATCGTCTTGCTTGATGAGGCGGGCAAGCTCTTGGAGCGGGTGGTTTCGGCCCGCATCGTCAATCACCTCGAGGAAATTGGTCCGAACCTCTCGGACCACCAGTACGGTTTCCGGCGTTGTCGTTCCACCGTTCATGCGGTTCTGCGGGTCCGCTCAATAGCGGACGAGGCGGTCTCCCAGGGCGAAGTGGTGTTGGCGGTCTCGATCGACATCAAAAACGCCTTTAACACCATGCCCTGGTCTTGCATTGAGGAGGCACTGAAGTACCATGACGTGCCTCCCTACATCAGGAGGATTCTCGGGTCGTACCTCTCGGACCGGTACATTACGTATCCGCTTCGGGAGGGTTGGGGTCGCCGCGAAATGTCTTGCGGTGTTCCACAGGGCTCAGTCTTGGGCCCGCTTCTGTGGAACATCGGCTACGACTGGGTCTTACGCGGCGCCAACCTCTGGGGTGTCCAACTCACCTGCTATGCAGACGACACCCTAGTGACGGCTCGAGGCAAGACCTACAGAGAGGCCGCCATCCGCGGGACTGCGGGAGTGGCGCACGTGGTGCGCCGAATAAGGTCGTTGGGTCTGGAAGTGGCCCTGAATAAGTCCGAGGCCATGTGGTTCCATGGTCCTCGGAACGGTCCGCCGGTTGGGGAATCCGCCATCGTCGTGGGTGGCGAGAGGATTGCCGTCGAGTCAAGTTTGAAATACCTTGGATTAGTACTCGACGGCCGTTGGACGTTCCGCGCTCACTTCGAGCGTTTGGGGCCCCGGTTGATGGTTGCGGCAGCTGCACTCTGCAGACTTCTGCCGAACCTTGGGGGCCCTAGGGACGCGTGCAGGCAGCTCTATATGGGAGTCGTACGGTCCATGGCTATGTACGGCTCCTCAGTGTGGGCTGACGCCCTGAAAGGGTCAAACGCGGCGCTGCTTCATGCGCCGCAACGACTCATGGCTGTCAGGGCGTCAAGGGGATACCGCACGGTATCCCGAGAGGCTGCCTGCCTAATGGCGGGTTCAAAGCCGTGGGAGTTAGACGCGCAAGTTCTCGCGTCGACCTTCCACTGGCGTGAAGAACGGCGGACACAGGGCCACTGGCCCACGGATCGGGAGACTGCGGCCTACAAACAGGAGGTCGAGTCAGCTGCCCTGGAGGCCTGGGCACTGCGGCTGGGTCAGCCGAGTGCGGGGCACAGGACGGTGGAGGCGATCCTCCCCGTCTTTACGCAGTGGTTGCAGCGAGAGCACGGATCTCTGAGCTTTCGGCTTTCACAGGTCCTTTCCGGGCATGGTTGCTTCGGGAAGTACCTGTGGCGGCTGGGCAAGGAGCAGGCTGCTCGTTGCCACCACTGCCTAAATTGCCCCGAGGAGACAGCACAGCACACCCTAGAAGTGTGCCCAGCGTGGGATGAAGAGAGGGCAGCACTCCGGGCGGTCATCGGCCCGGATCTCTCTCTGCCGGCCGTGGTCGCGGCTATGGTGGAGAGACCCGATGCGTGGGCGGCGGCGGCCTCCTTTTGCGAACGAGTCATGCTTGCAAAGGAGGCCGCCGAACGAGAGAGGGAGTTGGCGGACCCCACCAGAAGGGGCCGTCGTCGCCGCGGTGCCAGGAACCCTTGATGCACCGCGGCCTTTGGTAGGGTCTTCTTAGACCACGGAGCCCCCATATGGCGTGCGTCGCCGAAAGTGGGGCTCCACGGGCAGGAGGCGCGCAGAGTGGGGTTATCTGCGCGCTACTCAACCCTGCCCGAGAAGGGCGGACGCTCAGGTGGCCCTGAGCGTCCGCTGCTTGGAGATGGTAAAAGGGGGTACCAAAAAACCCCCTCTTGAGGTACGCCATAAGGCGTGAGGTGCTGGGGGTCCGAGGAATATTGCCTACGGTTAAAGTCTTCAAGGACCCCCAAACCGTATGCACCAAGAAGGGCCACCGTGGGGTTTTAGTCAGTAGAAGTCTGACATATCCCCGTCGCACCCCCATGCGGCGGGGAATCCATGAGGATTTCCCCACGAAAAAAAAAAAAAAAAAAAAAAGGTTAGGTCAGGTTAGGTCAGGTCCCCCCACACGGTGCAGCCTTGTCGTGGCGTGGGGGCTCAGTAGCCCCGGACTAGCCATCCGGGGTGAAGCTAATGCACCGAGGTGGCGTCGCTCCCAGTATCCCTCTCATTAGGAGAGGGGACAGGGGAAGCGACGCAAATCGTAACCCTAGCAACAGTTGTAGCCGCTGTTGCTGGGACCGAGGGCCTTGCCGTCACTGGCAGGTCTATAAAAAATCGGAAGAGGAGTAAACCTTCCGCAAAAATCCGAGGACAAAACCTCGTTAAAAAATCCGTGAGGTGGTGGGCTGCGACCGGCGGGTTGCAGTCTGCTACTCCGCAAGGAGAACCTCGAGGGGGCGGGCGTTTGGAACTTGTGGCCCAAACGTCTGCGGTGCTGAGGAAGCACAGAGGGGAGTGGACGCCGAGAGGCGTGGTGCGCGGGATTGGAGGTAGACTGCCACGGGCGTTCCCACCAATCCCGCATCAAAGCACCGAAGATGGCCACCGTGGGGTTTTAGTCGGTAAGAGTCCGACATACCTTCGTCACCCCGCCGGGTGACGTCGGATCCATGAGGATTTCCCCACGACAAAAAAAAAAAAAAAAAAGGTTAGGTCAGGTCCCCCACACGGTACAGCCTTGTCGTGGCGTGGGGGCTCAGTAGCCTCGGGCAATCCAGTCCGGGGTGAAGCTAAGGTACCAAGAGTCCGCTTCTCTCCTCTGCTTCCAGAGCGAGCAGTAAGCGGACGGGAAGTCGTGGCACATTCCGATGTGCCCGGCTTAGCCCCAGCGTTTGTCCATATTGGGCGGCTGGGGCGGGTGTTAGAACCTGGCGTCTGTGTCGCATCGGTCGGCCAGGTTCTGTCTTGTCGTTGATTCGGTCCCAGCGACTGTCCATATTGGGCGGCTGGTGATGGAGGGGCGGCAGTGTCTTCATGATACTGCCGGCCAACCCGTAAGCCTACTCCGTTGGGAACGGGGGTTCAGGCCACTGAGGTCTGGGCTGCGAGGAAGAAAACCTCTATAAAAAATTACCCCAATCCCAAGGTCGGCGTGCCGAGGGGATGAGTGTCTGGAGGGGGTCCAGTGCCTAGCGCAGGGGATGGGGGGTTAAGCTCGATGGTAGGCCGAGGGTAAAGCCTACCAAAACAAACAATGGATCAATCGGCAAATTTCAAGAGAATTACCCAGGTGGGTCCCCGAAAGGGGGAATCCCACCCTTCCGCGGCCGCGGGAGGCGCCCCCACGTATTCTGGGGGGGGCAAAATCTGCCACACAAACGGACAAAATGCATTCATCACGGACTTTGATATAAGCGATACGACTGTAGAGGTGATGAGCGATAGCTCATATGCCTCTACCACTAATAGAAGCGTGCTCACTCCTGAAAGAAACTCAAGAGATTCATCCAGGAAACGCACCATAGGAGAAACTGGGTCGGCATCATCTGATTCTGACTCAGAAAGGTCGGCCACCATACTGCAGCCCTCTAAAAAACAAACGGCTAAGAGAGGCCGCGGCAGGCCACCAACAACGGGCCAATACATTGGCATTGGCAAAGCCAGAGAAGAAGCTGCTGCAGCAAGACGTCAGGATTTCATGAAGCAGCACACGGAGGAACTGACACAGCGAATGGAGCGCTACAACAAGATACAGGACAAGAAACGGTCGCGTGCCTTGGAGGTTCCTGTGCCTGTTTTTGAAAAGAGCGCCAATGAGCTGATGGCAACGGTCACAAACCATCTGACGGCAATCTTGAATGTGGCTGATAAGTCCAAGTCATTAAAAGGCACGTTAGTCAAAGTGCTCAAAGATGCTGTCACTTCTATTAAGGAGTCATCCGAGGCTATGCTGGAGCGATCGTCATCAGACGAGACTAAAAGACTCCAGCAAGATAATACCCGGCTAAAAAATGAGCTCGAACTTATGCGGACTTCGAATGAGAGCCTCCGGCTGGAACAAGCTGCTCTTCGTGGGGAGTTGGACTCCCTTCGCGTAGAAATCCGGTCTGGTCGCCCAACCCAAGTTGATGGCGAAGATCTAGCCAGAAATGTAATGATTCAGGTAGGCACGATGATCAACGCAAGGTTGGAGGCTCTCGAAGAGCGCCTGCTGCCAGAAAAAAGGCTTAGGCCACCTTTGGCAGCAGACAGAAGGAAACAGCAAGCAGAAGTTTCAGTAGAGGTTCAATCTGCTCCTTCTACTCAAAGAAATGCAGAAATTTCTAAGGAGAAAGGCAAAGGAAAAGGCAAAAAGACTGTGAAAACGCCACAACCACAGCAAGCAGTTGCCCTATCCAAAGAATTGCCCCCAGTCAGTACCGTAGCCTCGACTTCAAAGAAACAACCGGCTCAGCCTTCACATCCGGCTCCCGGCGAGGAATCTTGGGCAACAGTGGTCCGCCGTGGAAAGAAAAAGTCCCAAACCAGCGGACAGACCAAGGCTCCACAAAAGGCGACAGCTAAAGTGGCAGCTCAAAAGCTGAGAGTTCCCCGTTCTGCAGCGGTGATTATTAGCCTAGTTGAGAATGCTGCTGATGAGGGCATAACACTCAATAGCGTTATGACAGATGCCAGAAAACGCATCGACCTGTCTGGCCTGGGAATAGGTCCACTGCGTATAAGATCTGCGCTAACGGGGGCACGAAAATTAGAAGTCACCGGAGAGCAAGCTCAAGCTAAAGCTGATAAACTTGCGGAAAAACTGAGGGAAGTGCTTCCCTTAGACTCAGTGAGGGTATCAAGACCCGAAAAAGTCGAGGCGATTCGGTTATTGGATCTGGATGATTCGGTGTCAGAAGCTGAAATCGGGGAAGCTATAGCTAGCGCCGGTGGCTGCGCTCCGGGACATGTACGAGTCGGAAAGATGGCATCTGGGTTCCGCCGAACCTGTACAGTTATAGTGAGATGTCCTCTGGCAACCGCGAAAAAGCTTTTGCAGGCGGGAAAGCTGCAAATAGGCTGGGGTAGTGTTAGAGTACAACACCTGCCCCAGAAACCCATGCGTTGCTTCAAGTGCCTAGAGGCGGGTCATGTACGTGCGCAGTGCAAATCTGAAGTGGACCGCAGTGACCTTTGCCATCGTTGCGGTTTGGCAGGTCACCAAGCAGAGACCTGTACCGCGCAACCAAGCTGTCCCGTCTGTAAGGCCTCCAGTAAACCTTTCAGGCATACCGTTGGAGCAAAAACTTGCTCGGCAAACAGGAGAAGGATGGCAAGGAAAGGCCAAAATCATACTTCCAGTCCTGCCCAGAAGGAGGGTATAAATGTCCGTAATCAGTCGGATACGCGAACAGTGGAGGAACCCATGGTCGTTAATTAATAATGGCTATGCGGTTCCTCCAAGTGAACTTGAACCACTGCGCCACTGCTCAAGATCTCTTCTTTCAGAGCGTGGCGGAGTGGTCTATTAATGTGGGTATTGTCTCGGAGCCATATTACGTCCCTACAAGGGCTAATTGGGTGTCGGACCTAAATGGTGTGGCGGCTATAACCGTCACTAGCTCATCGGGGCTGCTGCTAGAAGAAGTGAGGAGGGGCAGGGGTTTCGTTTCGGCACGGGTAGGGGATCTAGTTATCTTTTCCCTCTATTTTTCGCCGAACGATTCCCTTGCTAATTTTGAGAACTTTTTGGAAGATTTGGAAGCAGCAGTCCTGCAACGTCGCCCACGACAAGTATTGGTCGCTGGAGACTTCAATGCCAAATCTACGGCTTGGGGATCTCCAGCGACACATGCAAATGCCTTTGGCACAGCGGTGCTGGAGTGGGCGACGGCCGCCGGAGTGGCTTTGGCAAATAGGGGTTCGGCACCTACATGCGTTCGTCATAACGGGAGTTCGATTGTCGATTTAACATTCGCAACTCCCGGCCTCTGGGCCCTGATCAAGGGCTGGAGAGTTATCACGGACGTGGAGTCGTACTCGGACCATCGTTATATCCGGTTCGAGATCTCCACGTCCAGACCAGCCACCCAACCGGGTGGAGCGTCGGCAAATGGGGGACCTAGGTGGGCCCTCAGCAGGCTGGACAAGGAGATGATGGTGGATGCCTCCATCGTCCAGTCCTGGATGTCACCGCCGCCCGGTGCGGCCGTCGACATCAGTGCCGAGGTGAGCTGGTTTCGTGAAGCCCTCACAGAGGTATGCGACGCATCGATGCCCCGAGTGGGACCGATGGCTCCGAGACGCCAGATGCACTGGTGGTCCGCCGAGATCGCACAACTCCGACGTGCGAGCATCGCGGCGAGACGCCAGTGCAAAAGAATAAGAAGGAGGAGACGCCGGGACGAGGCCGAAGAGAACCGCGTTGTTGAGGCTTTCCGGGAGGCTAAGAAGGCACTGAAATTGGCGATCTTTGACGCTAAAGAAGCCTCCCGAAAGGAATTACTGGAGGCTCTAGATGACGATCCATGGGGGCGCGCCTACAGAATGGCCAGGCAAAGGCTTCGACCATGGGCGCCCCCACTAACGGCGAGCCTCCAGTCTAATGTTGTAGAAAATGTGGTTTCGGCCTTGTTCCCGGCCAGGGGGGTGCATCAGCCCCCCATGATGGCGATTGAGCGGCAGCGTTCGGGGGACGAACTTCTCGTTCCCGAAGTAACCGAACCGGAGTTGGCGGTGGCTATAGAGCGCCTGAAGAAGAAGAAGACGGCCCCGGGACTAGATGGGATCCCGGGGCAGGCGTGGGTAGTGGCGCTCAAACCCTTCCTGGAGGAGAGGTTTCGGGGTCTGTTTTCCACGTGCCTGGAGCAAGGCGTATTCCCAGAGCCGTGGAAGACGGGCAAACTCGTGCTTCTGCGAAAGGATGGGCGCCCCGCCGACTCCGTAGAACCCTCGGCTTTTCGACCGATTGTGCTGCTCGACGAGGCGGGCAAACTTTTGGAAAGGGTGATCTCTGCCCGAATCGTCGAGCACCTCGAGGGAGCTGGTCCAAATCTCTCGGACCAGCAGTTCGGTTTTAGACGCTGCCGCTCGACTGTACACGCAGTTCTGCGAGTCCGCTCAATAGCGGACGAGGCGGTCTCCCAGGGCGAGGTGGTGTTGGCGGTATCACTCGATATCAAGAACGCATTCAACACCATCCCCTGGTCCTGCATAACGGAGGCACTGAAATTTCACGAAGTGCCTCCGTACCTGAGGAGGATCCTCGGGTCGTACCTCTCGGATCGGTTCATCACGTACCCGATTCGGGAGGGTTGGGGTCGCCGCGAGATGTCTTGCGGTGTTCCACAGGGCTCAGTCTTGGGCCCGCTTCTGTGGAACATCGGTTACGATTGGGTTTTACGCGGCGCCAACCTCTGGGGTGTCCAACTTACCTGCTATGCAGACGACACCCTAGTGACGGCCCGAGGGAAGACATACAGAGAGGCCGCCATTCGCGGAACTGCAGGAGTAGCGCACGTTGTGCGCCGGATCAGGTCATTGGGCCTGGAAGTGGCCCTGAACAAATCCGAGGCCATGTGGTTCCATGGCCCTCGGAACGGTCCGCCGGCTGGAGAATCCGCCATCGTTGTGGGTGGCGAGAGGATTGCCGTCGAGTCAACTTTGAAGTATCTGGGATTAGTGCTCGACGGCAGATGGACGTTCCGCGCTCACTTCGAGCGTTTGGGGCCCCGGTTGATGGTTGCGGCAGCTGCACTCTGCAGACTCCTGCCGAACCTCGGGGGCCCTAGGAACGGGTGCAGGCAGCTCTACATGGGGGTCGTACGGTCCATGGCCATGTACGGCTCCCCAGTCTGGGCTGACGCCCTGAAGGGGTCGAATGCGGCGCTTCTTCACGCGCCGCAACGGCTCATGGCTGTCAGGGCGTCAAGGGGATACCGTACGGTATCCCGAGAGGCTGCCTGCCTATTGGCGGGTTCGAAGCCGTGGGAGTTAGACGCGCAAGTTCTCGCGTCGACCTTCCACTGGCGCGAAGAACGGCGGACACAGGGCCACTGGCCCACGGATCGGGAAACAGCGGCCTACAAGCAGCAAGTAGAGGCCGCTGCCCTCGACGCTTGGGCACTAAGGCTGGGTCAGCCTAGTGCGGGGCACAAGACGGTGGAGGCGATCCTCCCCGTCTTTACGCAGTGGTTGCAGCGAGAGCACGGTTCTCTGAGCTTCCGGCTGACACAGGTCCTTTCCGGGCATGGTTGCTTCGGGAAATACCTGTGGCGGCTGGGCAAAGAGCAGGCTGCTCGTTGCCACCACTGCCTAAATTGCCCCGAGGAGACGGCACAGCACACCTTGGAAGTGTGCCCAGCGTGGGATGAAGAGAGGGCAGCACTCCGGGCGGTCATCGGCCCGGATCTCTCTCTACCAGCTGTAGTACGGGCTATGGTAGAGAGACCCGATGCGTGGGCGGCGGCGGCCTCCTTTTGCGAACGAGTCATGCTTGCAAAGGAGGCCGCCGAACGAGAGAGGGAGTTGGCGGACCCCACTGGAAGGGGCCGTCGTCGTCGCGGTGCCAGGAACCACTGACGCACCGCGGCCTCGGTTAGGGTCTCTTAAGACCACGGAGCCCCCATATGGCGTGCGTCGCCGAAAGTGGGGCTCCACGGGCAGGAGGCGCGCAGAGTGGGGCTATCTGCGCGCTACCAAACCCTGCCCAAGAAGGACGGGCGCTTAGGTGGTCCTGAGCGTCCGTGAGTACATAAGCGGAAAAGGGGGGTTCTGTCCCCCCCAAAGAAGGAATGCCGCGAGGCATTAGGTGTGTGGGGTCTCGGGAACATTGCATTGAAGAGTACCCAGAGGCCCCACTTTGGGCACCAGGAAGGACCACCGTGGGGTTTTAGTCAGTAGAAGTCTGACATATCCCCGTCGCACCCCCATGCGGCGGGGAATCCATGAGGATTTCCCCACGTAAAAAAAAAAAAAAAAAAGGTTAGGTCAGGTCCCCCACACGGTGCAGCCTTGTCGTGGCGTGGGGGCTCAGTAGCCTCGGGCAATCCAGTCCGGGGTGAAGCCAATGTACCGAGAGTCCGCTTCTCTCCTCTGCTTCCAGAGCGAGCAGTAAGCGGACGGGGAGCCGTGGCGCATTCTGATGTGCACGGCTTAGCCCCAGCGTTTGTCCACATTGGGCGGCTGGGGCGGGTGTTAGAACCTGGCGTCTGTGTCGCACCGATCGGCCAGGTTCTGTCTTTGTGGGGCGGTAGTGTCTTCATGATACTGCCGGCCAAACCGTAAGTCTACTTCGGTGGGAACGGGGGCTCAGGCCACTGAGGTCTGGGCTGCGAGGAAGAAAACCTCTATAAAAAATTACCCTAATCCTAAGGTCAGCGTGCCGAGAGGATGAATGTCTGGAGGGGGTCCAGTGCCAAGCGCAGCTCGATGGTAGGCCGAGGTTAAAGCCTACCAAACCAAAAATGGATAAGGCAATTTTTAAGAGTTATACCCAGGTGGGTCCCCGAAAGGGGGAATCCCACCCTTCTGCAACCGCAGGAGGCGCCCCCACGTACTCTGGGGGGGGCAAAAACTGCCTCGCAGGTTCTTCGACCAAGGACCTGCGTAAAAATGACCACTGCAACGTTTTAACGGATACCGAACTAGCTCATGGAATGGAACAACCGCGCATTGAAAACCTCAATGCTCGAAAAGACGAACGAGGCAATCGCCTATCAGATTCAGAGAGCGAAGACATTGAAAGACCATGTTCTCGCATGTCGTTGGATAGTGCCAATAGTTTATTGGAACTTCCAAGAAAACGACGAGCTGGCAGCGGTCTGAGTACTTCTGACTCGGACACTAGCGCTGATGCTACAGTGACTGGCAGAGCCAACACACCAAAAAGAGGCCGTGGTAGACCACCTTCCACGGGTCAGTACATTGGTGTTGGAAGAGCAAGAGCGGAGGCTGCTGCAGCTCGCCAAAAATTCTTGCGGGATGATAAGAGGATTTCTGAACAAGAAGATCTATCCCAAAAAATAGATAGATATCTTGCTAGGAAGGAAAGGAGGGACAATGTTCTGGCTCCTAAAGGGGATCTGTCAATTCCCAACGAGAAGAAGACAGCCGCCTTGCTGGCCCAAGAAGTGGAAGAGGGAGTGGCCCTTATAATAAACGTCGCTAAGAAGTCTGGCAACCTCAAGGGCGAATTTGTTAGGGCCCTAAAGAAAACTGCTGAGGATATCAGAGAGCATTCTCTTCTTCTAAAAGAATGTTCCTCGTCAAGTGAGGTAATTAAACTCCAAGAAGAGCTGGCGCGCCAGAAAGAGGAAAACCATAAGCTCAGAATGGACAAGGAGTCCTTGGCTGAAGAATTGGTAAGTCTCCGCAAAGATTTGGCGGAAATCCGGGCAGAAATCACGGCTAATCGCTCAACTTCCAGCCCGGTAGTTATGACCGAAGACCTGACACGCTCCATCATGGTTCAAGTGGGAACCATGATGAACGCTAGATTGGAAGCATTAGAGGAACGCCTGCTTCCTGAAAAGCGATTACGTCCTCCATTAGCTGCTGATAAAAATGTTCTTAACAACAGATTCGGAAGGAACAAAGAGCCAGCCGATACGCCCCTTCCAGCTCCCCAAGTGAGCAAAGGCAAAGGAAAAGGTGTAGGCAAGAAGACGGCTACCAACTTGGCGAATAAGGCCCAGCCAAGACCAGGACCAAGCACTGCTTCTAAAGCTGTGCCTCAAATGACTTCATCCCAACTAAGCTCGTCATCTAACCAAGAGGCAGGAGTACCATCTCCAGTTCAACAAACTGAGACATGGTCCACGGTGGTGAAAAGGGGTAAAAAGTCATTACCAGCTCTTGTCTCGGCTAACCAGGCCAAAACGAAGACAAAATCAAAAAAAGCTGTTCCTCGAATCCGTGTCCCTGGAACAGCAGCCGTGACCATATCGTTGGAAAACGGCGCGGCGGAAAAAGGTCTGATCCTCGGTGAAGTCATCTACGACGCTCGCCAAAAATTAGACCTACGTAGCATGGGAATCGAGGCTCTGCGAATGCGAAAGGCGGTAACGGGGGCAAGATTAATAGAACTCCCAGGGGCTGACTCAGCAGCCAAGGCAGATGCTTTGGCTGCTAAGCTAAGAGAGATTCTCCCACCTGAGGCGAGGGTAAACAGGCCAGTTAAAGTCGGAGAACTCCGACTGACTAATCTGGACGATACAGTATCGCCTCAGGAGATAATATCGGCGATCGCGTCGATAGGGAAATGTTCCCCTGAAAGCATTAAAATCGGGGTGGTCAGAGGTGGACCCAGAGGTCTTGCATCCGTTTGGGTTCGCTGCCCCCTCGATGCGCTTAAATTGATTGGCAAAGTGGGAGGAATCCAAATAGGTTGGAGCTTAGCCCGAATAAAGATCTTGCCCCGTCAGGAGTTAAGATGCTACCAATGCTTGGAGGTAGGCCATGTCCGAGCTACTTGCCCGTCTAATGAAGACCGCAGTGATCTTTGCTATCGCTGCGGTAATGGTGGTCACAAGTCGAGGGACTGTGAGGAGAAACCACACTGCCCTTTGTGCGCCGCTGACAAGAAACCGGCGGATCACCGTATCGGTGCCAAATCCAAAGTGGGGGAGGAAGTCACAATCTCCTTATACTTCTCCCCCAACCGTCCGCTTGCTGACCTCGAAGTCTTGCTGAGCGATGTGGAAGCAGTGGTTCTCCGTAGCCGCCCTCGCCGGGTGCTGATCGCCGGGGATTTTAATGCCAAGTCAGCTGCTTGGGGTTCCCCGGCGACACATGCAAATGCATTCGGCGACGCTGTAGTTGAGTGGGCGACGGCTCTAGGTTTAGCTGTCGTCAACAGAGGATCGACACCCACGTGCGTGCGTCGCAACGGGAGTTCAATCGTCGATCTGACTTTTGCTACTCCCGAACTCTGGGCCCTGATTAAGGGCTGGAGGGTAATCACGGATGTGGAGACATTTTCGGATCATCGTTACATCCGATTCGATGTCTCCACGACCCGTCAGACCGCCCCGTCTCGCGGACCGTCGTTTAATGGGGGACCAAGATGGGCCCTCGGAAAACTGGACAAGGAGCTCATGACCGAGGCTGCCATTGTTCAGTCATGGCTGACCGGTCCAGGACGGGCTGCCGACCTGAACGACGAGGTGACGTGGTTTCGTGATGCCCTCACAGAGATCTGCGACGCATCGATGCCCCGCGCGGGCCCTATGGCTCCGAGACGGCGGGTGTACTGGTGGAACGCTGAAGTCGCGCAGTTGCGCGTAGCGTGCATCGCGGCAAAGCGCCAGTATACCCGCCACAGAAGAAGTGCGCGTCGGAACGAGGCCGAAGAGAACCGCCTCTACGACCTATTACGAGAGGCAAAACGGGCCCTTAAAGACTCTGTATTTAGGGCCAAAATTGCCTCAAAGAAGGAACTGCTGGAGACGCTCGACAATGATCCATGGGGGCGGCCGTATAGGTTGGCGAGGCAGAGGCTTCGCCCCTGGGCACCCCCCTTAACGAGTAGTCTCCAGCCCAACGTCGTGGAGAGCGTGGTCTCGGCCTTGTTTCCAACAAGAGAGGAACATCCAGCCCCTGTCATGGGCGGGTATGTCGCGGCTGCGGAAGCTGAAGAGGTGGTGCCGGAGGTCACCGAGCCAGAGTTGGCGGTGGCCGTCAAGCGCCTCCAGGCAAAGAAGACGGCTCCGGGCTTGGATGGTATCCCGGGGCAGGCCTGGGTGGTGGCGCTGAAGCCCTTCCTTGCCGAAAGGATGTGTAACCTGTTCTCCTTGTGCCTGGAGAGAAAAGTGTTTCCAGAGCCTTGGAGAACGGGGAAATTGGTGTTGCTGCGCAAGGAGGGGCGCCCCGCCGACTCACTTGAGCCCTCGGCGTTCCGGCCCATCGTTTTGCTCGACGAGGTGGGAAAGCTCTTAGAGCGGATAGTGTCCTCCCGCATCGTCGGGCATTTGGAGGAGATTGGTCCGAACCTATCGGACCAGCAATTCGGCTTCCGCGGCTGCCGCTCAGCGGTCGATGCGGTGCAATGCGTCCGTGATATAGCGGACGAGGCGGTCTCGCAGGGCGAGGTGGTGCTGGCAACCTCTTTGGACATAAAGAATGCCTTCAACACCTTGCCCTATTCGTGCATAAGGGAGGCACTTATCTATCACCAAGTGCCTCCCTATTTGAGGGAAATTCTCGGGTCGTACCTCTCGAACCGGCAAATCACTTATCCGGTTCGGGAGGGGTGGTGTCGTCGCGAAGTTACGTGCGGTGTTCCGCAGGGGTCTGTTTTAGGCCCGCTCCTGTGGAACATCGGGTATGATTGGGTTCTGCGCGGCGCCAACCTCTGGGGTGTCCAGGTGGTGTGTTACGCCGATGACACCCTGGTTACGGCTCGAGGGAAAACGTTTCGCGAGGCCGCCATCCGGGCTACGGCAGGCGTAGCCCAGGTGGTGCACCGCATCAAACTGTTGGGCCTAGAAGTGGCCCTGAATAAATCCGAGGCCATGTGGTTTCATGGGCCTCGGAATCGCCCGCCGGTGGACTCCGCCATAGTAGTGGGCGGGGTGAGGATTGCCGTCGAGACAACGCTACATTATCTGGGTTTAATTCTCGACGGCCGTTGGACCTTCCGCGCCCACTTTGAGCGCCTGGGGCCGAGATTGATAGTGGCAGCAGCGGCTCTTTGTAAGCTGCTGCCAAACCTGGGGGGCCCCAGGTCAGGTTGCAGGCAGCTATATGCGGGGGTCGTGCGGTCGATGGCCATGTACGGCGCCCCGATATGGGCTGACACTCTGGATGGGCCAAATGCGGCGCTGCTTCATGCGCCGCAAAGGCTCATGGCCACCAGGGTGTCGATAGGCTACCGCACAGTCTCTCGCGAGGCTGCCTGCCTGATGGCGGGGTCGATGCCGTGGGACCTAGACGCGAAAGTCCTCGCGTCGACGTTCCACTGGCGGAAGGAACGGCGGGCTCAGGGCCACTGGCCCACGCAGACAGAAACGGCTGCCTACCGCTTGGAGGTACAGGCAGTCGCCGCAGTTCCCCGTTGGTCCCGCACTAAATGCACCTGAGTTGGCCACCCGTGGGGTTTTAGTCAGTAGAAGTCTGACATATCCCCGTCGCACCCTCATGCGGCGGGGAATCCATGAGGATTTCCCCACGTAAAAAAAAAAAAAAAAAAAAAAAAAAGGTTAGGTCAGGTTCCCCCACACGGTACAGCCTTGTCGTGGCGTGGGGGCTCAGTAGCCTCGGGCAATCCAGTCCGGGGTGAAGCTAATGTACCAAAAGTCCGCTTCTCTCCTCTGCTTCCAGAGCGAGCAGTAAGCGGACGGGAAGTCGTGGCACATTCTGATGTGCGCGGCTTAGCCCCAGCGTTTGTCCACATTGGGCGGCTGGGGCGGGTGTTAGAACCTGGCGTCTGTGTCGCATCGGTCGGCCAGGTTCTGTCGTGGATTCGGTCCCAGCGACTGTCCATATTGGGCGGCTGGTGATGGAGGGGCGGCAGTATCTTCATGATACTGCCGGCCAACCCGTAAGCCTACTTCGGTGGGAACGGGGGCTCAGGCCACTGAGGTCTGGGCTGCGAGGAAGAAAACCTCTATAAAAAATTACCCTAATCCCAAGGTCAGCGTGCCGAGGGGATGAATGTCTGGAGGGAGTCCAGTGCCAAGCGCAGGGGGGGGGGGTATAGCTCGATGGTAGGCCGAGGGTAAAGCCTACCAACACAATTATGGATAATTCGGCATTTTTTAATAGTATTACCCAGGTGGGTCCCCGAAAGGGGGAATCCCACCCTTCCGCGGCCGCGGAAGGCGCCCCCACGTATTCTGGGGGGGGCAAAAACTGCCAACCAAACGACCACAGCAAACGACTAACGGATTCCGAGTATAGTGAGGAGGTGATGAGCGACTCGTCTATGAAAACGGCAGGGAGCTCGAATAGCTTCTTTGACCTGATCAGAAAGCGACGAGCTGGTAGCGGTCTGAGTGTCTCAGACTCTGATGACAGTGCTGATACTGCCATTGCTGATAGGATAGTACCGCCGAAAAAAGGCCGTGGAAGACCTCCTTCCACAGGTCAATACATAGGCGTTGGCAAGGCAAGGGCTGATGCAAAAGCAGCGCGAAATCAGTTCTTACGGCAAGAGCAGATAGTAATGGAACAGGAGGATACAAGCCAGCGAGCCAACCGTAATGCAGCTCGGAAAGAAAAATCGCAGGCCTCGACAGCCCTAAGTGCGAAAAATTCGGCTGCAGAATTAGCTCAGACTGTCGAAGAGGGGGTCTCGAAAATATTGGAAGTAGCCAAGAGATCGGGCAATTTGAAAGGTACCTTCGTAAGGGATTTGAAGAATGCGGCTGAAAAAATTCTTCATCACAACGAACTTCTGAAGGGGTGTTCATCTTCTGAAGAAGTTGTAAAGCTGCAGGAGGAGCTTTCCCGACAAAAAGAGGAAAACCAAAGAGTAAAAGCCGAAAACGCTAGCTTAGCTAGCCAAATGGATGCTCTGCGGATGGAATTGGCGGAAATGAGAGTGAAAATTAGCGGCATTAGCTCATCTTCGGATAAAACATCACCGCCAGATGATAATTTCGCCCGTTCAATCATGGTTCAAGTAGGAACCATGGTTAACGCCAGACTTGAGGCACTAGAAGGTCGCCTTCTTCCAGAAAGACGGATTCGACCACCATTGGCTGCAGATAGAGCTACTCCAAAGCTGGTAGCAAATACTGCACCACAAACAAAGAGTGCATCTGTGGCTAAAGGTACTCAACAAAAAACAATGGTGAAGGGCAAAGGCAAGGGTAAGACAACAGTCAAAACATCCCCACCAGGAGCAAGGCCACAACAACATGCCCAACCTCTGGGTCCCCGAGCTGCGGATTTGGAACCCATTCCTGGCCCTTCTTCAGGGAATACAGAAGAGTCTTGGGCGACCGTGGTCCGGCGGGGCAAGAAGCGGTCCACAAAGGATGTTTCGGCAAAAGACCGCCAGCCGAACAAAAGCAAGGCGACATCAACGAAGCTACGAGTCCCTCGTACTTCGGCAGTCATAGTTACGCTTCAAGAGCAAGCTTGTGAGTCTGGTCTTACTTACAAGCAAATTATGACTGAAGCAAGGCAAAAGTTGGACCTGCCAGGCTTAGGGATGGGTCCCTTGCGTATGCGGACAGCATTAACTGGGGCTCGAAAACTAGAGGTAGGTGGTGAGAGCTCCTCTCAGAAGGCGGACGTTCTTGCAGCCAAATTAAGAGAAGTTTTCGATGCCAGTATGGTGAAAATTTCTAGGCCGTCAAAACTGGAAGACATACGGCTTGTTGGCCTAGACGATTCAGTCTCGGTAGAAGAAGTGAGAGTCGTCATTGCAACTGCTGCTGATTGCTCCACATCAGATTTAAAGGTGGGGCAGATAACGGAAGGACAACGCGGATTGTGTTCTGTTCACATTAGGTGTCCAACCGTTACTGCCAAGAAACTATTGCAGTTGAGGGCGCTACAAATTGGTTATGGAACGGCCAGGGTACAGCTACTTTCTAAAAAAGAGTTACGCTGCTATAAATGCCTTGAACCTGGCCATGTCCGTGCGCAGTGCAAGTCGGAGATAGACCGTAGCAACTTTTGCTACCGTTGCGGTCAACCAGACCACATTGCTAGAGAATGCGGGGCTAAACCTAGCTGCCCCGTCTGCAAAGCCGCCAATAAACCGGCGGATCACACTGTTGGTGCCAAAGCTTGCTCTTCAAATAAAAAGAAGAGAGGAGCCACGACAAGGGCGGGAATAGGGTACCAAAGCCCTGAAAAGTCAAATCGCGTACCAAAAAATGGTGGCGATAAAAGACCTGAGGCGGAACCCATGGTCATAAGTTAGTGATGGCTATGCGGTTCCTACAGGTGAACCTTAACCACTGCGCCACTGCCCAAGACCTGTTCTTTCAAAGCATGGCGGAGTGGTTAATAAACATTGGAGTGGTCTCGGAGCCATATTTCGTCCCCGATGGGGTAAATTGGGTGTCGGATCTTTACGGCGTCGCTGCAATAACGGTCAGCAGATCTTCAGGACTGCTGCTGGAAGAAGTGACCCGGGGTCGGAGGTTCGTGGTGGCTCGTATCGGAGAAATTGTCGTAGTGTCAATCTACTTCTCCGCTAACGATCCACTTTCCGACTTCGAGGTGTTTCTGCAAGATCTAGAAGCAGTAGTCCTTCAGCGCCGTCCTCGGCAGGTTTTGATTGCCGGGGACTTTAACGCTAAGTCAGTGGTTTGGGGATCCCCGGCAACGGAACCTTTCGGACACGCCGTTGTTGAATGGGCGACGGCCACTGGAATGGCTGTCGCTAACACGGGTTCGACACCCACATGTGTTAGGCATAACGGGAGTTCGATCGTCGATCTGACTTTCGCTACTCCCGGTCTCTGGGCCCTAATCAAGGGCTGGAGGGTCATCACTGACGTGGAGACATACTCTGACCACCGATATATTCGGTTTGATGTCTCTACGTCTCGTGAAGCCACCTCATCAGGCGGCTCATCGGCAAACGGGGGCCCAAGATGGGCCCTCAGCAGGCTGGATAAAGAACTAATGGCCGAAGCAGCCATTGTCCAGTCCTGGTCTGCGCCGCCTGACCTTGCCAATGACATCATGGCTGAGGTGGCCTGGTTTAGTGGGGCCCTCACAGAGATATGCGACGCGTCCATGCCCCGGGCGGGACCAATGGCTCCAAGGAGACAAGTTCACTGGTGGTCTGCCGAAGTTGCTCAGCTCCGCCGAGCTAGCATGGCGGCGGGCCGCCGATGTCAGCGCTACAGAAGGAGAAGACGCCGGATCGAGGCCGAGGAACAAGAAACAGTTGATGCGTACCGTGAGGCGAAAAAAGCCCTGAAGATCGCTGTTCTCAGGGCCAAACTCGCCTCCAAGGTGGAATCGCTGGAGACTCTAAACAACGACCCATGGGGCAGGCCGTACAAGGTTGTGCGGCAGCAGCTTCGCCCTTGGGCGCCCCCTTTGACAACGAGTCTCCAGCCACACGTAGTGGAAAACGTGGTCTCGGCCTTGTTTCCGGCAAGGGCAGCTCATATGCCCCCAGTGATGGCTGCAGAGCGGCAGCATGAGGAGGAAGAACTGCTGGTCCCAGAAGTGACTGAACCGGAGTTGGCAGTGGCAATAAAGCGACTCAAGGCGAAGAAGACAGCCCCGGGACTAGACGGCATCCCGGGGCGAGCCTGGGTGGTCGCACTGGAACCCTTCCTGGAGGAGAAGTTCCGGGGCCTGCTTTCCCTGTGCCTGGCACAAGGGGTATTTCCAGAGCCTTGGAAGGTGGGCAAACTCGTCCTCCTACGAAAGGAAGGGCGCCCCGCTGACTCCGTCGAACCATCGTCTTTTCGGCCTATCGTTCTGCTCGACGAGGCGGGCAAACTTTTCGAGAGGGTGATCTCTGCCCGAATCGTCGAGCACCTTGATGAGGTAGGCCCAAACATATCGGACCAGCAGTTTGGATTCCGCCGATGCCGTT